>CAMOHE010047017.1:0-16509 GCA_946598075.1 Artocarpus hirsutus
CAAAATTTTTTCCTCCATTTGCTATCCATAGAGGGACCCAAAGAGGTATGAGAGATTACATACATAGCGACTCTCTACCCTGACCTTATAGAATAGCACCCTTTATCGTCATAGTGCATGCTCAACAATCTTCATTCTATCCTCTTCTCAAAGGAATATCATAAATGACATCCTAATCAAATGGAAAAAATAAGCTCTCAACTTTATCTTTGTCCCACTGATTGTCAACAATATGATCCTTCACATGTGTGAAATGGGACATCATAGACCTAGGCGTGATGGGCCAGAACGAGGTAGGCCAAGGCAGCCATAGGTTTTAAAAACTAAGAGTAAGAGCATCACTTCCAATCTGCCTCTTAATCCCCAATTTCAACAAATTCCAACCCTAAACAATAGGAAGAATTGTGGCCAACAATTTCCTCCAAAAAGGAAGATGATTGAAAATATTTAGCCAAATTGTACTAACTAAAGAGTCTAGATGTATCAGGATTCACCAACCTTGCTCAGCAAGCAACACCTAATTAAAAACTCCCACATCCCGAAATCAAATGCCACCAAAATAATTTGGATTACATATCTGGTCCCACTTCATCCAATGTATCTTCCTCAATATTGTTGAAAAACGAGTTTACAGTGGAATTTTAAAATTTTTTAATTAGAGTATTTTTCAAAACACAAATTTAACATGCTATATACAAAAATTAATTTTTGGAGGCCATCACCATTATTCAAGTACCGTCAATCTTCTGAGCTGTAAATGTTGTTAGTTTTTATGTTTTTATCATTATCTTCAATTATGTCTAGCTAAATTTATTTTTAGTTAAAGGTGATTTTAAAGCCTTGGATATGATTATGCGGCTATTTGTATGAATTACTTTCCAAGTTTTCAATTTGAGATTGTTTATGTTTCATCAAATTTAATGCTTAAGGTTATTTTCTAGTTAAATTTAGGTATGCAACTAAATAAGACTAGGAAATCACCTAATGCCATATAAAAAATCTAGATCCGTAATTGTTTTGTATTTTTAACCAATAGTAGCAAATTATTATCTACGATTGTAGGAGGCTTTTGTTTGGTTGTGATGTGAAATGTAACATAAGTTGAATAAATCAGGCTTATGTATAAATTGTTTAGATCAACCTATCTTTCTTAACTTAATGTTTCCATTAGATTGAATCTAGAGAGCTTGTTCTAGGTTATCTAATGGAAAGAAATTTAGTTAAATGCTTACTTTCCTAAACTACAAAGTAAGAAAAGATCAGGATAGTAAAACTTGTTGCTATTTACGGTTGATAATTTCAATAGAAAAATTAGAAATAATTCTACTAATACTGCAAAATTATTGTCAAGTGGTGGAGAACGAACCTTTAATCAGTTTTACTATTTTTGTTTATAAATTCTAAAGATGTGATATTATTCTATTTGTTATTTAAATTTTAGTCAATTAAATTTTGTTATTGTAAATTTCGCATGTTTTTTTATCCACATTTTGATTGTCATTTATCTTGCATCTTAATTTTAATTTGTCTCCTTTCATATATTTGGCTTAGTTATTTAATTAATTTCAAACCCCAATTTTTTTAAGTTTGTATAATAAAAAAATTAAATAAAAGAATTAAAATAGTAAAATAATAATATGCAAAATATTAATAACACATTAATTAAAATCATTCTTCGTGGGAACGATACTCAACTTATTATTTTATTACTTGATACGACCACGTATACTTACGTGTACAAGAATCAACGCATCATCTATGCAATTAGCCAAGTACTTTGTACATGACAAGACTGCAATAGGGATCTACATCCAATTAGAAAGGTGGTTTATCTAGACTATCAGAGCATATTGACTCCATGGTAGGAAAATTTTTGTAGTAGGCCTAGTGGTGGTTGCATGCTACACTGGACCTAAAATATAATTGGATTAATTTTGTTTCACTTAAATCAATTTATTTTGGTAATCATTTATGTGTACTCTTAATCCCAATGTAGATTCATGACTCTATGTTTATAGCTTGTATTTTTTTATATGCTAAAGGCAGAAATTCTGGTGACCGAAAGCTCTATTGTTAGTATATTAGAGATACAACCTAAATTCAATGAGAGTATGATCTACAAGCACAGAATCCATAGCTCTTTAACAAAGAATCAATGTTATCCTCCCAATGGCATTATTAGGGAAACTATAAAAAAAAAAAAAAAAAAGAACTTGGTCATCTAGAAACATATAGTTCCAAATGATTTTTATTTGTATTTGTTATAAATAGAATTTTCAAAATAAGTGAAATGTTAGAACTTTAAAATAAATAATCAGAAAGTAAAACAGAACTAAGTCCTCCTTTGTAATATAGATGACCTATAGGATAAACATAATATAAGAGGTCATGGACAAGATTAATTAAATATATGAAGTCTTGTAATGCAATATATTATCAAAAATGCAACTTTGGGTCTATAATGAAGTGACACCAAAGTTAACAATTAAACGGATGATTAATTAGGGATTAATTTATCTATTGTTAATGGAACTTGATAAATATATGGTTTACTACAGAAAGTACAAAAGGATACATTGTAAAGGCTTCTGGCTGTTAGTGTACATGTCCACAATCCAACTAGATTGTGTGGCGTTAGTTACAACCCAACTGGATTGCTGGTGCCACATTTTAGGGTTTTTTTGGATAATTAATTGTTCAAATTATTTCAAGAAAATACTTATTAAAATTAATTATTGGTATTTGGAATGAATTAATTATTTATATTTGAATAATCAATAATTAATTATTTTTATTTGAATAATTAATTTAAATCCTGATTGCATTTAAAATTGGACAAAAGGACATATGTTCATAATTATTTAAATTTGATTATTATTTTAAATAATAGAATTCTAATTTAAATGAAATTATTTGAATTAGATTTATCTTAAATGATGCAGATACCATAGAACCCTACACTATGATTGGCTTGAGTTTGAATTTCCCTCTTTTTGAGGGTAGGATGTACCACAGGGATAACGTCCCTATGGTTGGCATGTTTTACAAGTAGGAGGAGAGACAAAATATCTTCCAATTCTGATAGACTTTTGACCCCTTTAACCTATTATATAAATAGAGGCAATGGGTTCCTATTTATTCTTAGACTGCTATAATGTAAATTTCAACAAGTTGAGCTTAGATCACTCACCTTTAATGATCCTAATTCCTCAAGCATTATAGTGGTTGGAAGAAGAGAAGCTATGGTGTATATATGCTGAGTTGTGCTACACATAGAGCAGCTTGAAGGAAGAGATACTTAGTATTGGAGATCTGAAGGTTGAAATTTCTTTCTGAAGTTTTTGATCAATCCGTAGTGTCGTTTCTAGTCATCAGCAAATGCATTTGATTAGAATTCTTTATAGCATCATGAATTAGATTATGGATAATTCCATAAAACATTTTAAAATTTTGTTGTATTACAAGATCAATTTCCAACAGAAAGAAGGTGGGTTTTGCCCTCGTTCAGATGGGGTAGTCTTAAAGACAATCTAAAGAGAGAAAGCTTAGAGTTTGTCTTTAGTGATGAAAATGGTGACCTTGGATTAGAGGACTTGTTTTGGCTGTGGTTGGACAAGTTCTTTATGGCATTTTGAGGCGCCAAGGTTTCCTATAAAGAGATGACTCAAAAGCCAGGTTTTGGGCAAACTTGGTAGGATTCTATAGTTGTTATCTTTTTGGCCAGCGGCTCTGGTGTTGTTGTCCAATGGGATTCCCTCCCATCGTTGGTTTCTCATAGAGAAACTAAGTAAAACCATAGTTATTGTTTTTGTGGGAGATTTTGGCATTTTAGCGAGAGAAAGTTATGTGAAGCGTGAGAGATGGGGAGAGACAATGGTAAAGTGTTAATGGTTGTGTTGTGGTATGTTTTGTGGCTGGAAGCGTGTGTATTTATAGGCAATAAGGAGAGCTTACTAGAAACTAAGGGGCCGTTTGGTATTGTTTTCAAAATAGGTGAAAATGTTTTTGTTTTAAAAAATGATAAATTTTTAAGAATTATACTGAAAGTGTTTTTAAAATTTTTGCCTCGAAAAATATGTAAAAATATTTTTAAAAATTCTAAGAATGAAACCGAATGGGGCCTAAAAATCTCCTTGGTTGGTTTGTAGTCTTTTGTTGTTAAAATTGTAACGCAAGTACGTATATCTCAAACAATTAATAAAGTGTGTGAGTAAAGTATCGTTTTCATAAGAATAGCTGTCTACTAATTTCTAAAATTAATTATAATATTATTTGAACTAACTAAAAAGAAGAGTGTATTGGAGAAAATTAAAATAAACAAAAACTAAAATTTAAAACAATACAAATGCAAAGACAAGTAGGCGAAAAACTCAATGAATTAAAACTTTGGTTTTTCTAATTTCACCTGGATAAATTCTATTCAAATCGAACATTAACACGTATCCCTAAGCCACATTAGACGCCTTAAAGTTGTTCTCTTTTGGTTGTTGGTGTGTAAAGAAAATGAAAAAAAGACGTTGATAAAAACTGATAAGACCTGATCAAGACTGATTCCCATACCCAGACCCAAGGCCTTAGCCGCAACACCCAAAGTTGGCGTTGCGGCCACTGATACAAGTGAAAATATCGAAAAATTTTTGAACTTTCTTCAAGTTGTCCACTTTGCTAAAAAGCTATAGATAGGACTTTTGACGGTTCAATGGGGGGACTCTTGGAGACTTTCTAGAAGACCTTTTGACATACTTTTAACGGAAAAATAAGTCAAAAAGAAGACCTACTAAAGGAGAAGAAGGCAACAAAGTCAAGAGATGAAAGTGTTCATCATCTTCAACACTATTTTTTCCTCCTTCTTATTCAAGATTAATAATATAATAATGGTTTTGTTTTATTTTACCATGAAGTAATTTATTTTTCCAAAGACTAAATGTCATCTATGCCAGATACTATGTCCTTTGTTGTCCACTTTATTTTTCATATATTTTTCTTTCAGTTTATTTGTATTATCTTATATCTAATGCGTTTAATTCATTAGTCATATTAGTCATGAATTGTGTGATTTAATATTTAGAATTTAACACTTGAGAGGAAATCTTGGATACGATCATAGGATAATATAATCTAGGATTTTATAGAGTTCAAGAGACTTATAAATTTTTTGTGGCCATGAAAAGAACCATAGTTTTTGATAAATTCTTAATAACTTGATTGTATAGAGATATTAAAATTGGTTAATAGGAATACTTTCGCTCAATACTCAACAGAGGGAGTTTAATAAATTAGAATTTTTGGCTAATAAACTAGGTAAATTAATTATTAATACGTTGAGAAAAAAAAGGCATAGTTGAATGTTAGGTGAAATGGAAACCTTTAGAATCCACGTTCATTTAATTTTTAGCATGGTTATTTTTTTGTTATTATTGTTTTGCACTTATTCTCTCCTTTAAATTTTCTAAATAAAATTAGGACTAATTTAATTGCAGTACTTAGTATTAAAAAAAAATTACAATCCCTGAGGGCGAAACTTTCTCACCATTCTACCATTAAAATTTGACACCGTAGGCTTGCGGTTTTGTTGCAAACAGATTCATTGGATGCAGCCACTACAAGGTAATTTTAGTTTTTTTTTCCTCTTTGTCTGGAAGTCCCTTTTTTTTTTTTTCTTTGTTTGTTAAGCTATACTTGCATAATTAAGAGGGTAAATTCTTGGTTTTAACATGCAAATGCAAACGATTTTTTTTCGTCAGTCAGAAGTTTTATTTTCTTTGTTGTTGAACTATAATTGTGTAATCATGGGTATAAATTCTCGTTGTGAACGGCCGGGGTTGCAAACGTAATTTTTCTTTAGTTTGATAAGTTATAGCTTTTTATTGCAAAAATAAACGCTTAATTTTTTTCTCTATTTTATTTAGATTTTTTTGTTTGACTTTTTATAATTTTTACTTGTATTTTTTATTAAATTTTGTTTGGGTTTGTAAATTTATGAGTTTTTTACTGCAGAATAATTCAAGACCTAGGTTGGATGGTTTGGCGAGTCTAGTTATCAAAGGCCAACAACTTTTGATTCAAATAACAGAATTGTAGACTTTCGCTCAAGTGGATGAAGAAGTCACTGAATTGTGACTCGAAATAGCGCCATAAAATGAGATGTTGTTGGAGTTGCATGCTAAAATTGGGAAAAAAAAGATGAGGAACAAAAATACATGAGTTGCATCCTAATGAAGAACAAAAAGCTAGACATGGTGTTGATCTGTATTATTCTTTTTGATGTATTGCTACTTATTAAAATACATGCTTATTATGTTTCCCACTGTTCTTGAAAAAATTGGTCAACAAATAAACAAGTTAACCTTTAAAACAAGAAGAAGAAGAAGAAGAAGGGGGTACTGCATAAAGCAAATAAAAACATTTCACAAGAGCATCTGTAATGTAATCATAAATTGATGTGCCAATTACTGATTTGACATTTAAGTGTAAAAAATAGTCTCAAATGCTATGCCATTTTTTAATGACAAATTTACTATATACTAAACTTGGTGAAAAATATGGCATTTGATTCTTATTGATAGATATATATTGATTTTTTTATTAAATAATTATAACATTTTCACTTTATAATTATTTAAATTTTTAAAGTACTTTTACAAGTTTCAAGTTTAATAATTATAACAATAGGTAAGAATAATATTTTAAATAATATTATGTATTAGAGTATAAAATAAAATAACATTAAATATACTATTTTTATACTTTTTATGACAAATATAATAATATTAGTATTCACATTTATATTGAAAACGGTCTAAGACCTCATGTGTAGTGCTTATGATCGCACGAGGAGTTGAATCCTAGAAATACTAAGCATACACAACTCTAGTACGAAACAAACATTTTCATGATAATTTTTTAGTAAGGTGCTATTAGAACACTAATTATAATCATTCTCACCATGGTACAAAAAGTGAAGAACCAAGTCCACGGGTTCTCCATTAACTGTCTAATCACATGAATTATAGACCACGACTTAAAAAAATATCAAATCTCAAATAGATTTTCACCACGATATGAACATTTTCTCAAAAAATATCAAATCCCAAATAGGCAACTAGCACAAAACGAATATGTCTCAAAAAAGGAGGCAATTCCTATTAGTCACTTTATGTCCCTGTATAACAGAAAAATCATCTTCTTAGTTGAAAAGCTTCTTTAGCTTAGGCTGTTTTCCTTGCAATTGATTTAAATTTTGGGCTTCTCTTCAATAATTTAAAATGAAAAGTTATGCTCTCATGTCCAACCACAAAAAACATTAACATTGCTACATTAGTTATTGGTTTGTTATAGTTGTTGGTATTGGTGCATGATTGATGAGAGCATGAGCTTGTTTTCTTGCCGTAGCTTTAAATATGGGCCCTTTTCTGCATCAGAGTTGTAGTTTGAAGTGAACAACTTATTAGCTCCAACCAAAAATTAAATGAAAACAAATACATGCTCTTGCTTCCTGGTTAGTTGTTGATGGAAATGCAGTTGGTGTTGGTACCATCAAAAACCCACTAGTGCATGGAATCGACGTAGTGTTCGTTGACGACTGACGACTCATTTTTGTGCCTCCAGGTGGGATGAGCTCATCATGCTCGATCCCCCTCAGCTTCTTTGGCCTTCCAGGTTGTTGTCTATAGTTAGGCTTCACCATCGGTGTTTTTCAATATAAGGGGCCACTCTTCCTTTGTTCTGATTGCAAATATCTTGTGAGAGTAAGTTTCAATTATGTTTCTTTCTATACCAACTGCTCATATAAGCCAGGAGATCCTCATGCCTACTCCACATGCAAGAAATTGCACATGGGCAAGGAATCACAGTTAAATCCCATTTTTTGTAAGAACATGTTATGGCCTTTAAGTCGACGGCAAAAATGCCAGCCACTACATTTAAAACTTGGCAGCTGTGATCACCACAAAATTCATTATAGAAATTACCACTCAAGTTCTCACAAGTACTTCTCCCACTCTTGGTAGTTGTGATCACCGTGGCATTGGTTCACAACTAATCTTTGTTTAGTAAACCTTTTAAAGATATACATCCAAATTCTCCCGAGTGAAGACAATAAAGGCCTGCTTCTTGCTATTAATATTATATCAGTTCCATTAAAACTCTTACAAAGATTGTTTAGTGAGATGTCACACGGGGGAGATATCCTGAAGTATGCCCTACTCTAGTGAACCAAACCTCTTGCGATCAACCACTTACATGTGTGTTCATCCTCTCGTTTGATTTCATCTGTCACACTTTCAAACTTTCAAATAGTGAGAGCCTTTGTTGCATTCATCATCGTTTGCTTTAGTGATTTTCCTTTAAGACGTTTAGTGATTTGTAAATGTCTTGCATAATGTCTGAGTTCTGCTTTACTTTTTCCTTCTTCCTACATGTTCTTCAAAGCTTTTTTGAACCCCTTTTGCTTGCCAGTGATAAACGTCCACTCGTGGCCTTCTTCATATCCTGCCTCAATATATCCATAAACCAAAACATGTCTCCTTTGTTTCTGCCACAACTATAGCAAATGCAATAGGGAACAATTTGTTATTTGCATCAATCCCAATTGCTGCTAGTAGTTGGCCTGGATGGGGAACTTTGATATGGCACCCATCAAGTCCGACTATTGGCCTACATCCTAGATTAAATCCATCTTTGCATCCACTGTAATAAATATAAACTCTCTTGAATACTCCATTATGCCCCATTGTTTTGATCTCCTCAACATAATCCCATAATACAGCAAATAGTTCTTCATATGTACCTTCAATCATGTCATTTGCAATCTTTTTGGTTCGACACACGTTAGTCCTTGACACCTCTAGAACGTGATACTTTTTGTGCTTGAATGATTAGCCTAGACGCCAACCACTTCTTATTAGTTTTAAATTGAGCAACATATTTGCTAGACAACCACTTGGATATCGCAAACCAGTTATGGTTCCTTCTTCCACACCTATGTTCTGGATCATAAGTCTTGATCACAAAATTATTTATCCCAGCATTCAGTGTTGATGTATAACAACGCCCAGGAAACCCTGGACCTCTGTATAGTACTTTTACCCTAAGTGGATTATTTTTTTAAACCAAATATACTAACCACAATTATTGCATAGTCCCTAGTAGCACGCTTGAAATTAGCTCCACTTGTAAATGCTTTATCGTAGGAAAGCTCCGAGTTCTATAAAATAAGAAGTGGTGCCCTTCCATGCCAGCTCACATGACCGACAGTGATAGATTTGTCACTTCCGGAAATTATTGCATACTCCTTAAATTTAACATCCTTCAAATCAGTTGCATCATTGAACACTTCAAGTCTTGGCAAAACTTTCTTAACTTCTGTCTTTCTAGACAACTTCTGATCATGGCAATCATTTGTTAACTTCAACCCTGTAGGATCAACAGCTTCACTTTGGTTATCTTCTCTATGGTTTCCACCTTGAAAAGTACCCAGGTCTTTTTTATACAGTAGTGCTTCCAAGTGCTTTTCCACAATGTCATCCAAAACGATGTCGTCATCGGATTGCTCATAGTCACTGTCTCGACAATCAGAATCATGGAGATCAAATTAATCTTCATAGTCGTCTTCATCATCCTCTTCATCATGATATCCTTTGTTGTCATCCATTTGACCATCGTCATCTAAAACAATTGAGCTTGACTTTCAAAATTATTTTCATCACGAATTTGCTCATTGAAAGCATCTACTACCCATGATTCTAGTAGACAAATCTTCAAGTACTTCAATAAGTTAGCATCACTCTCCAACTTCTCCTCTTAAGTGATAACTATCTCCTTTAATGCTTCCAAATGCATCCATGAAAAAATTATCCAATTCCACGATTGAGGTTAGATCGATAACACAATCTCCCCTACTGTTAACTTGTCCACCGTGGTATACATGCGCACCACCAAGTTCTATAAATCGTCACCCAAAGTCTAGCACCACAGTAAAAACATCTGCATAATATTCACCAAATGAACAAAGATGAGTCAAATTAATAATAATATGCATATGCATCTTTTTTTAGATGTAGTAATGCACACTTTTTTTTAGTAACGGATAGCATTTTATACAAGCAAAGTCAATGAATATACAAAACCATAGCAAGACTAGAAACGTAGTAACACATTGGAAATAATTAGAGATTCTACGACGTATTAGTTTTTATCTAATGCCAGAATAAAATGAAAATTACTTTTTCAAACAAACAAAAAAAAAAATTATTTACTTCTGCCAACATAAAAAAGAAAAAAAGAAAAAAAAAACCATGGTGGTCGACCGCTTGGTCGTAGCTGACCTAGCAACCTCGTCTTTCAACTTCTGAAAGTTATTTGATTCACCCGATTTGAATCGATTGGATAATTCCTACTTTATTTGGCTTGAATATCCTTTATAGAGCCTTAGTTCAAATTCAAATAATCTAATAAAGAAGTTATTGACAAAAACAATCATATACAGATAATCCTATATTCAAATAAAATATTTTTTTAAAGAATTCAACATGTTTATTTTGAACTAATTCTCAAAATTAATTCAACCAATAAACTAACTTAAACTATTAAATTTAATCAACTGAATTTAAGCTAATCTTAAGAATTAATATCAATTACCAATATATTGAAAAAATACGCCGTATCGTTACCAGAATTATTATAAGCTCGCAAAGAGGACCTGATAAACATATATAGATCAAGCTCCTATAATTATAAAATAACATATTTTTAACATGTATATTTTATAATCAACTCTTAAGCTATTCCACTAAAAGCTTACAGTTGTACTCTTAAACTATATATAAATTACAAAACTTCAATAAGTTAAATGGCCATGACTTATCATAACGTATAACATCCCTAATAGAATATTCATAATCTGCTTAAGGATACATTATGTTTTACCTTCCTGATTATATTTATCTTATGATCTATTATCCCACCATAAGAAAACTTATTATCAATACAATTAGTCTACCTTTTATTACACGTATATATTCAAATGGTTGAGTGCTCTAGTTTGTCAATCACAAAATAATATTTATAAGAGATATCGTTAACTCTACCATAGAGCTAAAGATTCCATATATATGAATAACGAGTCTATGTCATTCAAGAGTCATGTTTCTAATGTACTGATATGCGTACGTTTATATAATTCAAGATGTCAGCCCTTGGTACATCAGAAGATACAAGTCAAAAATACGTGTGACGACCCTCCCTACGTGGCCGTCACTTGACTTAACGTGATCGTAAACTTTAACATACTTAAGAATAGAATACAAAAATTTCAGAATAATTTTTTTTTAAAATGGATTCTTGCTATCGAATCCTTGACATAAAACCTTAGAAGAAATAATAATTATTTTTCTAAAACTTAATAACAAATGAATTCTTGAAGATAAAGAATTCTCTACGTGTAACTTTAAAAGATATAATAATTATTTCTCAACACTTAATTGCATAAACCTAACATAACATATAATTTCTCAAACGTGATAATAACGTAATAATAATTATTATGTTTTAACATAACTATAATTTCTTGAAACATAACTATAGAAATTTCCTTGAACTTTTCTTCTTCTTTTTTAAACGTAAGGATAATTATTTAGTAACTATTACTTTAAGGACATTTCTTAATTTAAATAAAACTATTTTCAAAACAATTTTAAATTAAATATTAAAATAAAATCTCAATTAAATGCTCTTTAAAATTTTCTTAAAATCATTCATATATTTTACTTATAATTGGACATCTTAAACATAACATATTAATATCTTAAAAATTAATCCTTTCAAAACTTATCATAATAATAATTACTTGAAACTCGTTTATTTAAACCATCATAATAATAATAATTTCTGAAGCATAATCATCTAAACTTTCTTGAAAGTAAAATTCCTAAAAACATATTCATAAAAATCATTACTTATTTTGGCATAAAACTTATATAATCATTTTCTTATTATAATGATCATATAATTTTCTCTTTTGAAAACTTCGTATATTTGTTGCATCAAACCTTCTAATACTAGTCAAAACATAATTTCTTATAACTTAAACTTTTAAGTTTAAGATACTAATTTCTTAAAGTTTTTCCCTTAAACTTTCATAATAATTTTATAGAAACAAAGCTATAAAATTCATTTCTTAACATAACGTAAAACTATAATAATCGTTTTTAATCCTAAATAAATTTATAATTTTCTTACTTAAATAATTCGTGTATTTGTTGCATTAACACAAGCTTGATTTTTAAAGCATAATTGCGTAAATTATTTACTTATTCATATGCACATATTTTCGTAAGATGTGAACATACGAAATTTTGTACAATAAAACATGCATAAATTCATAAAATAAAAATGCGAAAATATTACATTGCGTGAACGGTATCCATTCCCATCTTCACCATTCGTCCGCCGCTCACCACTGCCTATCAAGTGTCGCTGATAGGATTTCTTACCTACAGCATGAACATACTTAAATGAGCTTTCGCTCAGCAAGTAGGAAATTAGTCTCGCAAAACGTAAATAAAAACCATTTTTATAAAAATATGCATGAGCATTTTATGCTTGCTTATCAACTTGAATTATGCTTAATTATTTAAGCTTTATCTTATCTTCTTACTTTGGGCCAGGTGATCGTACCAATTGCGCGCGAGTCTTGGGAAGTTAGGGTTCGCTAGGTCCCAACGACACCAAGATTATTCATTCTTTTTTAACATGGAACCTCCCCGTGGGTCAGGAGGTTGGTACGATACCCTTAACTTGTCATATAAGTTTCATTTGCATTATTGTGTGTATACAATATGACTTATCACTACATGACATCACAATCTCATAATTCTTGAATCTTAAATCATAATCATACTTGACTTGAAGGTGATCAAACAATATAATTTAAATATTACATGCATCACACATTATTCATCACATCATCATTATGGCATATCACATCATTTCACAACATAGCATATCACATCATAACATATAAAAGTGTAATAAATCACTGATCATGCATTTTCATAAATTTTATGAAAATATTTAAAATTAATTTTTTTTAAACTATTCATACTGTAGGCGAGATTCCTACTTGCCTAGACTCCAAACTAAGCGGGTCTAGTTGCATCTCGCTGCATCTGCAATCTGCGCAGCATCCTCAGCAGTGCTCCTCGAGCGACCGTGGATGGCTAGGTATGCTCCATGGAGATTTATTACTGCTTAAAACACCATTCTGGACTCCGTTACTATGTTTTGAGTCACCTCGATCTGCGTGTAGTCGGTACTAGATGATTTTCACCGGAGTAGAATTTGCTCAAACAGAGGACACCATCGCGTTCAGAGCGTCAAAACGAGTCGGGAGGGGGTCTCGGATCGTCGATCGGAGGTCGGGATCACAAAAATCCAAAGTCGTCGTTGACTGGGCGTTGACCCAACATGACCGTGTTTGACCGGCGTTGACCGCCATTGATCGGACTCCGTTGGTGGCTGAGCTCAAGCCTATCCCCAATAAATTGACCCTTCTGAGTCCAATGGTGGTGTCAATTTTGCCTAATTTTGCCTCTAACATAGCAGGTCGGAGCTCGACATTGATGACAAAAATGGAAACTTCGATCATGGTTTTTCGGCCATGGAAACCCAAAATTGGTTGAGGGCATTTGCTAACCATCCCCCTCTGAGCATTTCCCCTCATCCAATTTGAAGAAATGTGGTTGGGAGGAGCAAGAACGGAGGCTCCCGGGGCGGTTGACGGTGGGCAAGGTGGATCTTCGCCGGAACATGCTACTATGGTGCAATTGGGCGGGGGTTCTCACTACCTGTCGCCCTCTGAGTCGAATGGTGGCGGAGGTGTACATCAACGCCACCGTGAACGGGGGCATCGAGTGGTTACGCATGGAGAAAAGTGGCGGCTCCGATGAAGCTTTTTCGGTGAGAATCGTGCTGTAATATCGGTGCCATTCTCTTCGTCTCTTCGTTTTGAGTCCATTGACACCAAGATCGTCTAGATCGGAGCTCGGACAGAGGAGATATCTCGTCGAAAAGTTTGGGTTTCTCTGCCACTTTGGGCGGTGCGTGTGGCTTCCTCCGGTGGCGTTTTGGGCGGCATGGCACACCGTTGGACTCGGCTCGACGATAGCTTTCCATTGGTGGAGGAGGTGTCGAAAACGGACGCCGAAATCTTGACCAGATTTTTGAGGAGAGAGAGAAAATGTAGAGAGAGAAAGTGTGTGAGCTGATCTGATTGGTCAGTTTTTTTTTTTGTGTCATCTATTTATAGACAACTTGTGGTCCACACAGTCTAAACCGTGCAGTACCGAGTAGATCAAATCTGATCTGTAACTTTTAAATTTTTGTGGACATAACTGTACTTTTGAAACTATAATTTATCTACACTTTTAAAAATAATCACACAGATTTAAAATTTTCTTGTTGTATTATTGCGTTACTGCAATATTTATTTTGACATAGAAATCATTTTCATAAGTTTATCCATACTATATATATTTCGTGATTTAAATTTTGAAACAATAAACTTTGATATAATTGTCTTCAAAATCGATGATTAACTATTTTCACAACTATATACATATTTTATGTATATGAATTCTCAGAAAGATATTGTGCATTTGAAACTTTGCTCAATATATGAATTATTATTATTTTTAACTTTTAAAAACTTTAAAATGTAATTTAAAACATATATTTTCATTAAAACTTTTCATATTGTAAACTTCAGATTCCATTATAAAAACAATAGTTGTAATTTTATAAAAGTTTTGTAAATTAAATTGACGATCTGAAAGTCAATTTAATTTAAGTTCCAAACTTAGCACAATTTTGTGCTTCACGAACTACTTCTTGTAGAGAGCCATTTATGGGTCCACATCTTACCAATAGATCAGTGTTTATGGACTCCATTAATGCTCTTCTTTTTTTTTTCTTATTATTCACTATTATTTTAACAATTGATATTATTATTATTGTCATTATTATTACAACAATAATAATAAACCTTACATAATTATTAATGTGTACAATAATTAACTATACACATTCAAAACTTTGAAATTCTTGCATCCTTGAACTTGGTGCTCACCATTTTTAATTTATGGTATGGAGCTCATGATCATTATTGATCTGGATTTCTTTTACTAACTGATATCATATAGGAATTTCCACATAATCTTAGTAAGTTGAAAATTCCACTCGTGCCAAATAACATCATCTTTTTGGCTCGTGTAGAAAATTAATAAATCATACACTCTTGGTTTAGCACATCAAATAATTATTTTTAATTATTTTAATGTACTATCATAACATTATATTATTACATGTTTCATAAATAAAGCACATAATTTTGTGTATTCACAACATTAATTTTTTCTAAGGTCTAACAGCTATTAAGACCTTTAAATAAGCGCGTTAATAAATGCTAAAGTTGTACTTTCTTAAGTACTTAGCTAAGTCATGAGGGAAAAACCCTCAATTAATTATAGTTAATAACGTTTTAATTTTTTTCGGGTCATTACAATCTACCCACCTTATAGAATTTTCGTCCTCAAAAATTGGGATAAACTAAGGGAATCCTTATGGCTTCGTATCTTAATCTCATGGAGTTTCTCTTTCTTTTGGCAACTTTGCCCCAAAATCTTTATATGGAAATTTGTCCTTGCTTCTTCAATCTATTCTTCATCTTTTTATCGCTTAATCTATAGGTTTTATCATCTAGTCATCCCATACTTGTGATAATGACTGTTCATAACATGTTTATCTACTTGTTTTAAGACTTCTAAGAGTTCATAACGCTTAAGCTTATCCTTTCACATCTCTCTTGAACTTGTCCTGTCTCTCCTTGAGGTGCAAGGAAAGGAAATTCATCCCCGTTTTTTCATATTTGTAGGGTCTCTCTCTCTTGGTTTTGCTCACGTGACCTTTATGTTGGTCATGGAAACTTTACTAGTTTCAACTTGATCGTCTATATCATTCTGATGATTTCTAATTGAAATAATCGTGTCTTATAGCAATTTCTTCTGGTTTCTTAAAGGTAAATTGGAGATTCTATCTTTCTCCTGACAGAAAATCTCACCATGATACTATATAATGGGGTGCATTATATTCCGGAACATATGGAGATCGCACCATAGATTCTCCTTAGGCAGGCTCATTCTAGACATTTCATTGTACTATTGCGACATACCAAGGCAATAGATTCTCATAGTGTATGAAATCATACTATCAATTCCCCTTTTTACTTGTACTTACTCTAGGATCTGGGACATGCTACCGTAGCATATTATAAAAACTTCAGTAGTTTTATGGTTCTCATGGCTTATTTATGGGTAAAAGATCATTCTAGGTTTTAAATCTCATGCTATCGAGTGGGGTATGCTCATCTAGAAGAGCAAAACTATATTGTCTCCTCTAACCTGTAAGAGGTTCATTAGAGTCTTGTCCATGTTCTACCCACCTTGGGATTGGAAT
>CAMOHE010047018.1:0-45650 GCA_946598075.1 Artocarpus hirsutus
GGAGCCGACATCGATGCTGAAACTCAGATGATTATGGTCTTTGAGACTCTGTCAAAGGAATTTATTATGTTTAGAGCTACATTTAATTTAAGCAATAGGCAGGATATGACCTTAATAGAATTAATGAAACAGTTACAGGAGTTCGAATTGTTGATCAGGGAGTCTCCTGTTGGTGGAGAGGCCAATTTGGTAGCTGCTTCTAGTTCCAATCCCAATTCTGGGAATGGAAAGAAACAACGGGCCAAGGTCGGAAAGTCTTCTATTCCTGCTAACAACAAGAGCAAGAAGAAGAAGAAGAACCCAAAGAAGCTTAAGTGCTTCTTTTGTAGGAAAGTCGGGCACATAAAGAAGCATTGCAAGGACTTCCTTTCCAAAGGAGGTAGGTGTGATCTTCTGTATTTAGAAACTTGTTTGGTTGAGGAATCCAGTGACATTTGGGTCATACATTCCAGTGCAACTAATCATGTTTGTGTTTCTCTGCAGGGGTTCAAAGAAACGAGAAGCCTGCTTCATGAAGACTTCACGCTTCAGATGGGCGATGGATCCTTTGTCTCAGCGGAAGCAGTGGGAGATGTCCATCTTTACTTTGATAATTATAGGAATTTAATTTTGCGAGATTGTTTTTATGTTCCTAAATTCAAAAGGAATTTAATTTCTGAAGCTTGTTTATTTAAAGACTCTTATTTAGTTTCTTTTAATAATAAAGTGGTGATTCGTAAAAACAAATCTTTTATCTGTTCTAGATGGATGCAAAATAATCTACATTTTGTCAAACCTAAGATGAACTTACTGCTTAATGATGAGATAAATGATAATAACTCTAAAAGACTTAAAACTTCTCATTCTAATAAGACTTATCTTTGGCATTTGCGCCTTGGTCATATTAACCTGAATAGGATTCAAAGGCTGGTAAGGGATGGACCTTTAAGTCACTTAAAGGTAGAATCTATACCTCAATGTGAATCTTGTTTGGAGGGTAAAATGACCAAAAGACCATTTGGGTCTAAGGGCAATAGGGCCGAAGGGGTTCTAGAACTTGTGCATAGTGATGTTTGTGGACCGATGAACATCCAGGCACGAGGAGGGTATGAGTACTTCGTCACTTTTATTGATGACTACTCAAGGTATGGGTATGTGTACCTGATGCACCACAAAAGCAAAACTTTTGACAAGTTCAGGGAGTTTCGGGCTGAAGTGGAAAAACAATTGGGTAGACCCATAAAGGCACTTCGATCTGATCGAGGTGGAGAATACCTTTCTAATGAGTTTCTGGGACACTTATTAGAAAATGGGATTTTATCCCATTTGACTGCGCCGGGCACTCCGCAGCAGAATGGCATAGCGGAGAGAAGAAATAGGACTTTATTGGACATGGTTAGGTCCATGATGAGTTATTCATCATTGCCTTTATCCTTTTGGGGATATGCACTACAAACTGCATGTTATCTTTTGAACAATGTGCCTTCAAAATCGATCCCTAAAACTCCTCACGAGTTGTGGACGGGCAGGAAGACATCCTTAAACCATATTCGCATATGGGGATGTCCAGCTCATGTCCTGTTTAAGGATGCGAATAAGTTGGAAGCACGTTCAGAAGTTTACGTGTTTGTAGGATATCCAAAAGGGACTAAAGGGGTTATTTCTATAACCCAAAGGAAAATAAAGTCGTGGTTTCAACTAATGCAACTTTTCTTGAGGAGAGTTACATGGACGACTTTAAGCCTCGAAGCAAAGTGGTGCTTGAGGAGTTAAGGAGTGATCCGATCACTCTGGAGGTTCCAAATGAAACCATTCCGATCAGTGTAGAAAAACCAAACGAACCTGAACAACAACCTAAGGGGCTTCGGCGTAGTGGGAGGATCGGGCGTCAACCCGAAAGGTATATGTTCAATGGGGAGGCCTTCTTAGCTGAGCCAGATGAGCATGACAGAGATCCTTACACTTTCGCAGAGGCTATGGAGGATGTTGATTCAAAACTCTGGACAGAGGCCATGAACACAGAGATGAAGTGTATGGAGACTAATCAGGTCTGGGAGCTTGTGGATCTTCCCCAAAGGGTAAAACCCATAGGGTGTAAGTGGATCTACAAGAGGAAAAGAGGAGTGGATGGAAAGGTCGAAACCTTTAAGGCTAGGCTGGTAGCTAAGGGTTATACGCAAAAGGAAGGAATCGATTACGAGGAAACCTTTTCGCCTGATGCCATGCTTAAGTCCATTCGGATTCTCTTGTCCATAGCTGCCACTCTCAACTATGAGATTTGGCAGATGGATGTCAAGACGGCTTTTCTTAATGGCTATCTTGATGAGTCCATTTATATGGAACAACCAGACGGGTTCAAGGTCAAGGGTCAAGAGGGTAAGGTTTGTAAGTTGCTAAAGTCAATTTATGGACTTAAGCAGGCTTCCCGTTCTTGGAACATAAGATTTGATCAAGTGATCAAGACTTATGGGTTCTCACAAAATGTGGATGAGCCATGTGTTTACAAACACATTAAGGAGGGGAAGGTGGTTTTTCTACTGCTCTATGTGGATGACATTCTGCTAATTGGCAATGACATTGGGGCATTGTCATTGGTCAAATTATGGTTGACCAAGCAGTTTGACATGAAGGACTTGGGTGAGGCTAATTTTGTTCTCGGTATCCAGATCTTTCGAGATAGGAAGAACAAAATGATAGCTTTGTCACAAGCTAGCTACATAGATAAAATTCTCAAGAGGTTTGCAATGCAGGATTCTAAGAAAGGTGGGCAACCATCTAGGTCTAGAATTACTCTTTCTAAGAAAGACTCTCCAAAGTCTAATGAAGAAAGAGAATACATGAAGAAGGTGCCTTATGCTTCGGCAGTGGGTAGTCTCATGTATGCCATGCTTTGCACACGACCGGATATTTGTTATGCGGTCGGGATTGTAAGTCGATTTCAGGCGAATCTAGGACCGAACCATTGGGTTGCGGTTAAGCATATTTTCAAGTACCTGAGAAGGACTCGAGGGTATATGCTTGTATATTCGGGTGAGGACTTAACTCCTCTAGGATATACTGACTCAGATTTTCAATCCTGTCTGGATTATAGGAAATCCACTTCTGGTTTTGTGTTTACTCTAGGCGACGGTGCCATCAGTTGGAGAAGTGTGAAACAAGAATGCACTTCGGATTCAACGATGGAGGCCGAGTATGTGGCAGCTAGTGATGCTTCGAAAGAAGCAGTGTAGCTCCGCAAGTTCCTTGCGGATCTTGAGGTAGTTCCTGGTATGGATAATGCGGTATCACTGTACTGTGATAACAGTGCGGCGGTAGCTAATGCTAAGGAACCAAGATTTCACAAGAAGAGTAAGCATATTGATCGAAAGTATCATGTGATAAAGGACTTCGTCGAGGGCGGGCATGTCAAGGTGTGCAAAATCACGTCAGAGGACAATTTAGCTGATCCATTCACGAAGACACTTACTAGGAGAGTCTTCGAGAGGCATGTGGAAGCTATGGGGATGCGAGATTTGTCATATTTACTCACTTAGTGCAAGTGGGAGATTGTTAGACATGTATGCCCTAAGGAGTAAAAATGTAATGAGTTTTTGGAGACATTTTTATCAATAAAGAATTCATTTATTATTTATATACCAAATCTTGTCCTCTTTATGTTCATATTTGTTGAATGTATGATAAGCAAACAATAGTCTGAGACTGTCGGTCTAAACCTTTAAGAATTGGGCATATGATGGACAGATTATGCAAAAGACACGATTTTTAAGGTGACGGTCTAAATCATAAGATCCGTAATCGAGGGAATAAAGTTGGGCGCTTTATTCATGTAAAGATTGTTATGTTGTCTATATCCATATTGGGAGATGGTTTGTCTTGACCATCGGAGGTGGACTTCGTGAATAGAAACATTGGCACGTTGTCATAGGTGACGATGTGTTGGATCGGGACATAAAGTGAATTGATTTGGATTAATAATTCTATCTTGGCAAATCGATTCACTTTAGACAATCATTTGTATTGTATCTTAATCCTGAGATAACTAGTGGGCCCGTTGTCTTGACTTGTGTCTTTTGATGTGCCAAAGGATGACACCCACATCTTAATAGTGGTATGCATGCCGGTACGTTGAAGGTATTACTCTTGATGACGTAGACCGATTATTCATAGATATGAAATCCATAGCTCCTCTTTAGGAGTAGTGATATCCTCTTAAATGCGTTATCTTGTAATTGAAAAACTGGAGCACTCAACCATTTGGATACATGTGTAACCGAATGGTATACTGTCTTTGGATGGTAAGTTTTCCGATAGTGAGATGATGGAACATAAGATAAAAATAATCTGGAAGGTAAGACAGAACTTGTCCTTAAGCCGATTATGGATAATCCTATAGGGATATGATACAGTATGATATGTCATGGAGGCTTAGCTATACAAGCTTCGTAATTCTATAGAGTTCGAGAGTGCAACTCTAAGCTTTTAGTAGAGTAGCGTTGGAGTTGATAATTATGAAATGTATATCTGGGATATTGGGTTTCATAATTATTGGGAGCTTGAACTATATAGGTCTATTTGGTCCCCTTTGCTAGCTCACAAAATCCTATAACGATACGGTGTACTTTTCTAATTATTGGTGACTTATGTCAGATTTATTAGATTGGTTGAAATTTGAAAGAATCAAATAATTCATATCTGTTTATCAGTTATATTAATTTTCTGACAAAATTAATTCAAGATTAAACTTGTTGAATTATTGGAATCGGATAATTCTTGTCTGTTTGTCAGTAAATTTAATTTTGAATAAATTATATCAAGATAAACTTGTAGAATTAGTAGGAATCTATTTATTTTCTTAGAGATTATTTAGATAAAGTTGTTTTAATTAGATAACTTCTTTATTGGGTTATTTGAATTGAAACTGAGGCTTTATCCTATAGAATCTCGGGTGAAAAATAAAAGATTCGCTGAGATTTTATTTTGGTAGTTCGGTATGCCGATCCTAAAGTTTGGCCTACCGATGAGGCAAGTTCAGCTTGCCTATGAGAATCTTCGACCTGCCTATGCACAAATTAAAAATCACGCGTTTTCACGTGTATTTCATCCGATATTGACCTGAATTTGATTTTGTTTCGAATTTTTAGGACCTTATCTGATAAGGAATGACCCTAGACCCAACCTCTATAAATAGGGAGTGAGTCTCATGAGTCATTTAGATCAATTGAGAGATTAAGAGTGATACTCTGCTGGTAAGAATCTGAAACTCCTTGAAAGCTCTTGTTCACAAATCACGAACACTAGCTTTGGGTTCTCTCAATTGGTTGGAAGGAGAATCACCTTGAGAAAGAGCTGTACGTGTGAGCCCACACTCACTCCGATCGTGGATAGAGAATAGCAAAGAAGACCAGTTAGTTGAGGCTATTTTGGAACGTTACTTCTCTACACAGATTTCGGGAGCTTTTTGGCGAATACAAGGTTAGTAAGATCAGGTTAATTTATACATATAGCATGTCAAACTTGTGTTTTGAAAAATACTCTGATTTAAAATTTTTAAAATTATACTGCGTATTATTTTTCCAACAGGAACAACCCAAGAATGAAAGCGAGGTGAAGCTTTGGCTAGGTATTACTAGAAGTTTGTAGAAGGTTCCTCTAAGATAGCCTTGTCATTCACCAACTTAACTCGCAAAGGAAAGAAATTCAAATGGACAGACAATTGTGAGAAGAGTTTCCAAGAATTGAAGAAAAGGCTAACCTCGGCTCTAATTTTGGTAATTCCAGAAGGCGAAGAAGGATTTGTCATAGACAGTGACGCCTCAAAAATAGGTCTTGGTGCATTACTAATGCAGAACAGTAAAGTGATTGCATATGCTTCAAGGCAACTAAAGGTCTATGAGAAGAACTATCATACCCATGATCTTGAATTAGCGGCGATAGTTTTTGTATTGAAGATTTGGAGACACTACATGTATGGAGTTCAATGTAAAATCTACATCGACGATCAGAGTTTGAAGTACTTCTTTACTCAAAAGGAATTCAATATGAGGCAACAAAGGTGGTTAGATTTAGTTAAAGACTATGATTGTGAAATCCTCTATCACACAAGGAAGGCAAATCGAGTGGCAGATGCTCTAAGTAGGAAGTCTTCTACAACCTTGATGTCGATACATGAAATGTTTGAACCCTTAAGGAAAAAAATTCTAGACTTTGGTCTTGAATTAATTGTAGGTCAACTATCGGCATTAACTCTTACGCCAACTTTATATGGTGAGAGTCGAAGCAAACAAGGAAGAGATGCAAGCCTATAAAGGATCAAACAGGAAATTGAGGAAGTAAAATGTGAATGGGTTTTCGAGTAGTAGAAGACAAAATGTTATTCTTTAAAGATCGTTTATGTGTTCCCAAAGTCGAGAATTTGAAGGAAATGATCCTCTTTGAAATCCACAATGCTCCTTACTCAATCTATCCAAGTGCAACAAAGATATATAAGGACTTAAAAGACAACTTTTGGTGGTTTGGCATGAAACATGATGTGGCTAAGTATGTAAAGCAATGTTTGACTTGTCAGCAAGTCAAGGCTTAACACCAAAAACCAGGAGGTATCTTGCAACCCATTCCAATACCATAATGGAAATAGGAGAAGATTGCAATGGATTTCATCATAAGCCTATCGAGAACTACAAATGAATATAACTTTGTATGGGTAGTAGTCAATCGGTTGACTAAGACAGCACACTTTATTACCATTAGAATCACCTACTCGATGAAACAGCTTGTAGAACTCTACGTTAAAGAAATTGTGAAGCTCCATGTATTCCAAAGTCCATCATCTCTGACTGAGATAGTAGATTTACTTCCTATTTTCGAAGAGTGTACAAAGTGCATTAAGTACAAAGTTACGTTTCAGCACAGCTTTTTACCCCCAGACTAACGGCCAAACAGAGAGAACAAATTTGATCTTAAAGGGCATGCTTCATGCTTGTACTCTTGATTACAAGACAAGTTGGTATAAGATGCTACCATTGGTAGAGTTTGCATATAACAACAACTATCAGGCAACTATTGAAATGGCACCTTTATGAGTCATTGTATGGAAGGAAAAGTAGATCGTCTATTTGTTGGCATAAAGCTAGGGAAAAGAAGATAATGGAAGAGGAAATTAAAGAGAAAACAAATTTTGTCAATGAAACAACCAAACCCATGAAAATGATTTGCAAAAGGATGGAGACTGCTCAGAGTTGCCAAAAAAGCTATGCTAACAAAAGGAGAAGGCCTTTGGAGTTTGTAGTTAAAGATTTTTTATTCATAAGAGTGGCACCGATAAAAGGAGTCATGAGATTTGGGAAGAAAGGCAAGCTTAGCCCAAGGTTTGTAGGACCTTGTGAAGTGGTGAAGCGGATTGGTAACGTAGCTTATGAATTGAATTTACTGGCAGATTTGTCAACTATCAATAATGTCTTCCATGTCTCAATGCTGAAGAAGCACATATTGGATCCAATGCATGTAATCAAGCCTCAAGTCGTCAAGATACTAGACGATCTTAGCTATGAGGAGAAACCGATCAAGATTCTAGACTGAAGAGTCAAGGCCCTAAGGAATAAAGCGATTGTATTGGTCAAGGTACTTTGGCGTAACCACAATGTTGAAGAAGCTAAGTGGGAAGGAGAAGAAGAAATGAGAATTAAGTACCCTCAATTGTTCTAAGTTGCGAGGACAAAACTTTTATAAGAAAGGGAGGGTTATAGCAACCACTGTTTTATTTAACCGACGTCATGTAATATTGGATGATTTTATGCGTCACATGAACGAAAGTATGACTTATAAGCATATTTTGTGTGAAAATCTTAGTGTGATATTTATGATTATGAAATTTATTATAGACTAACGACTTTATTTGCAGTGAATGAACTAAGGAATTCCAATAATGTAAGGTGATTAATGAATAATTATTATGATTTCTCGTCTCAAAATTTTTTACTTTGAAGAATCACTTGGAGTTTTATTTGTTTAGATGTGATATTTTTAATCTTTTGAATGTTTAGGAGATTTATTTTATTTTATTTTAGGGAATTTTGACTTTAGAAGTCTTTTTGTCCAATTTTGGAAAAATTTCAATGATTTCAGATTTTTGTAAAAAAAAAAAAAAACCTCCCAAAATGACATGTTGTTTTGGGAGTGCCACCCCAAAAACGACATGTAGTTTATGGGGGGGCTGATAGCAAAAAAATACAAAAAACAAAAAAAACCAAACGACATGTCGTTTGATCCATCATTAATACCTTCCGTCGAAGTTGTAGAAACAACTTAAACTCTCCAAATTTCATTCTTAATTGATTTTATTCAAATTTCCACGTCCAAATGTATTAAAAATCTCATCTAAACTTATCTAAATCATTATTTTGGAGATTAGGTAATATTCTAAAGACAAGCATTTTTATTCTTTACTACTCGACAAAATCTTTTCCCTCCATGCTCCTCCATCACCTCTATATGTCTTCATTCCTTTTTTTTTTTTTTTCTCTCTTCTTTCCAGATAAGGATGAGGCTACACCATAACTCATGATCACATGTGAACATCTTTTTCTTTTCCTCCCACGTTCTTCACCAGACACCCTCCATCATTTCTTCCTCCGACATGAATGCTCCTCACCATCACCTTATGTTTTCTTTCTCTTGGTTGAGCTCATTATTGCCTTAGAGTCACACTATAGAGCAAAACACATTACCACTAACCTTCTCCTCTCTTCCTTTCTTTCTCACAACTTTCACGGCCAACCTGAGACGATACACACGGGCACACATCCGACCAATCTATGCCACCCTTTGCATGCCTCTAAACCTCCACCCTCAACACTCTCACACACCTCCAAGTCAAGCATAACTCATTCCCTCAAATCCGGAAGCTAAACAGACAAGTTACGGTGTGTCTCGTTGAAACCATCGTCGGGCTGAAATAGAGTTTTTGACCACATTTTGAGGTCATTTTTCTACTTATTTAATACCAACTTTTTACTATCTTATGTGTTTGTGGGAATGATTTTATATGATTTAATATTTGATTTTTGTTTAAGAAACAAAATTTTTATGAATGATTATTTTTATTCACGTTTTTAGGTGAAAATCTGTATTTTGGGATTTTTTCGGGAATAATTGACATGAGATTTTAAGAAAATTTCTATTGGGCATCGTATTTCTATATGCTAGGCATCCCCCATAAAAATTTTGGATTCATATAAGCCATTTTTGAATTGTTTTAGAATTTATACTAAATGTTGTTCTTACGGTCTTTAAACTACGTTTAAATGTGATGATTTGTTTGATGATGTTAGATGAGGTGTTTAATGCTAGAAAAATTTGTGAATGCTCATTTATATGTCTAGTTTATTTTTGCTAATTTTTAGCCACATGCATAAGTTAAAATTAGAGAAATAAATTGTAGAATTAATACTACTCATTGTTTCGGTAATTTTATTGCAATGTTTTAGTAAAATTTGGCATGGTTGAAAAACACTTAGAATGATTCAAACGTAATGAACATTTTTCTAGTACTATGTTGGGATGTTAAGAATGCTATGCTAAAATTTTAAATCTATTGGAATTTTGTAGGATTTTATAAAATTCGTTGAATTTTGACTGCCTGTAGGTTGTTCATAGTGGCAAATTGTTGCTGTGAATTTAAATTGTGAGAAAAATATTTATACTTGCTCAAACTTGATGAAATTAATTTTGTGGTAGGTCTATATCTCTAATATGTCTTGTAAAAATTTTAAAGCCATTGGAATTTTGGTGATTTTTCTATAATTCATTGATTGTCACTGCCTAAACTAAAATTCCAGCAACAAAGTCATAATCTGTAAAACATGAAATTGTGATGAAATTAAATCTTGTGATTCTTATAGATGTTCAGAATATGTGGCAAAAATTTCAAGTCATTTGAAATTTTGTGTGATTTTTAAAAATTCATGGAATACTGGTTGTCCAGGTTACTCGTCTAGAAACTGAGTTGTGTATTGAAAAATATGAAAATGGTGCTTAGACTAATTCAAATGTCATGAAATCTATTTTGGTGATATATGTACATGTTAGAAACGTTGTGTAAAAATTTTAAACCTATTGGAATTTTCTATGATTTTATAAAAATCATGGAGTGTTGGTTGCTGGGTTGAGATTATGAACTTGCCTTAATGGTGATAATAGTGTAAGCTAGTTTAATTAATCAAGTATGGAATTACTTGTTGTAATGATGTTGAATGTGATGTTTTGAGTATGTTTTTATATAGAGAATCTTTCTTTTATTACCATGTTATAAAATTAAAGAAGTTTGAGGCACTTGAGTCGTTGGAAATAGAAAGAAAACCATCCACTTGCAAGAGGTTAAGTAAAAATTTCTACAACTTAAGTAAGTGCATTCTCACTTGCAGCATGATTAAGAAATACAACAAAATTTGAGAAATGATATGCTTTATTATGTTATTAATGTTTATGCATTTCTCATTCAAAAGGCTCATTTTGCCATGGGTATAAGAATGTCTTTTTATGGATGTTTTCATCATTCTTTCATGATGCATATGATGTTTTCACAAAACTATATGTATATATATGTATCACATAATTAAGGCGTTGCACACCCAATGATGATGATGATGATGATAATGATGTTTTTCCTAACGACGCGCCCTTTCCTCTCGTGACGACGCGCCCTAATGATGTTGATGGTGCAATGCTAGGGCCCTATAGAATAAAGTAAATGTTTTAATATAAAAAAAGGAAAAAGAAAAGATATGTTCTTATAAAGTGTGCTATATGTATTATGTTGACTATATCAATGATGAAATGATTCATGTTATAGTTAAAGTTTTTACATTGTTTTGTGAGATTACATAATATACTTACTAAGCTTAACGCTTACGTAAGTTAATCATGTTGCAGATAAGGATAAAGCTATAGCTATGGATGGAGGATGGACAGACAGATGTGTATGCAAGGATGGTTGCGTTGGATCACGGAGTTACATCACGAAATAAAATATTAATATTGTTATGTGTAAGCTTAATTCCGCACATTATAAGATATCTTTATGGACTTTGGTTTGTAATAATTTATGGGTTGTAATTTGTTTTCATAGCTCATATTTATTATGTTAAACTAACGCTTTTTACAAATAGTCTGTTAGCCAAATATCATGGGTATTCCGTCGAGCTAACCGAGGAGGAAAACCATTTAAGGTAAGTAAGTATTAATTTTATTTGAAAGATGTGATCCTGAGAAGTGCTAGTAAGTTACCTTTAGAAGTACTAGTTCAATTGTTTAAAAATAAATTAAAATTTTAATTCATATATTCACATGGTAATATTAAATAAATAAGGAAAAAAATTTACACCAAAAATCCTAGGTTAATAATTAGATAATACTTAAAAGTTTAGGTTTTCCTGCCAAATAATTAAAAGATAATGCTGTAAAGTAATAGGTCTTGTGACATTCATAAGAGGGCATTACAAATGGACGAGACAAGCTCTACATAAGCCTCTCCAGTGAAGGGGGTATTGCAAAAACCTATCCTTTAGGGGAATTTGGTGTGCCATAATCAATAGAAATCATATTCTTAAGAAAATGATAGCAAGCAAATAAGTCCCAAAAAACTAATATTATCACGTTTGTTTGTACATATAAAGGAATTTTTATTGGATTCCTAAGAATAATATATTACCGTGTTTGACTGCACATAGAAATCTTGTATAATTAACAAAAATAATTTGAATATTATAAATATTAATGTTATAAATATGAATAATAAAAAAATATTATATATAATTTAACATTAATATTACTATGAATATTAATGTTATTGTCATCTTTATTATTAATTAATTCTTATTTGCATTAATATAATACTATATTTATATTATATAAAAATATTAATTTATAATAATCATAGAATTATTATTTAATAATACATTAATATTTAAATGTTGTATATAGTATATAATATATTGATATGAATACAAATAATAATAAAAATATAATTCTTAATAATATACTATTATTTATATTAATATTAAAATTAAATCAAAATATTGTAATTAAAAATATTAAACATATTTAGTTATATTTTAGATTTATAATTATTATAATAGTATCAATATAATTGAGTATTGGTATTACTATGAATATTAATATTATACTATTCATATTGATTTTTATATTATTATGTTTTTGTTATTATTGTTAATTTTATTATTATCTTTATCATTAAATTATTATTATTTAATATGAATATAATATCTATATCTATATTAATAATAATATTAATATATAATAATAATATGAAATTATTTTTATTTTATATTATTATTATTATAGTATTTATATATTATATACTAACATTAATTAATAATATATATTACATTTAAATATTGCATATGTAATATATTATATATTTTTATTATTGTTAATGTTATTATTATTCTTGTTATCAAATTATTATTTTATATTGATATAACTTTTATATTTATAGAGTATAAAAATATCAATTTATAATAATAATAATAATATTTGTAAACGTTGGATCTACAATCAAAGATAAAATATGTCAATTGAAATTAATACGTCTGTTGAATCTGATTTTATAGAAGTGGCGAGAGAGTGCATGTAATTACGTAGAGTTGTTGGAGGGGTGAATCGAGATAAAAAGTAAAAAAGGAGCAGTCCTATCGACAAGGACATCGGCATAATGGACTAGAAGAGGGTGTCAAGGTGTGACAATACCTCCTTGCTATTTTGATGTCTCCTCATACCAGGAGGGAAGAAACAAATTTGTGTCCCTAATTTTAATTTGTTTCTTTTTTTTTAATTTAATATAGTTATGATGTAATCTGATACTTGAGAACTATATTTATAAATAAGATATATCTCACCCATCACAATTATTTTTCTTTTAATGTTTTCTCTACTTAACACTATAAGAAAAAGGAATGATTATGGAGTACAAATGTATTCTCCATCCATGGAGAATGATCTCACAGTTTGTGTAGTTTAATATTTTAATTAAAAGAAGGGATGGCATACCAAACTAAAATACAACCTTCCACATATAATTGAGTTTCATATTACAATATTTGTTCTTTAAAAATAGAAAGAAACAAAAACCCAAACTTGCCTATGTAGCTGCCAACCACCGCGCTCCACCCTCGCCGTTGGCTAACGGAGAAGAAAATTAATGTAAGATTTGAACCTGAAGATGTATTTTTGGTGGCTGTGTAAATTATTGAAGCTCTCTCTACTGCAACTTCTCTCAAACTTTGCCTACACACATGACCAAGTCCTTACTTTTTGTCGGCGAGAGCCCACCAAAGACAAACTCAACACCCTCAAACTCTAGTGCCAATTTGGAATTGGTGGAGATTGATTCGTAGTAGAGACGAGAGAACAACTTGTACTCTATAATCTCCTACTTTTGTAGGGTATAGCCAAATCCTCTTCCATGGGAATAGATAAAAAAACAAAAACAAAAAAATCTAATTGTTAAAATTACAAAACAATTAACAAATTTTAAATCTTTAGAGTTGCACCAATCCCCTTTTCAAAGCCATCATTCTTTAAACATGATCTACATCCGATTTTTCTTGGTTCAAAATTCTTACTTCTCGTCTATTTTTTGATGCTTAACACATGGTTTGATTTTCTCATTTTCGCTTTGTATTAGAAGGGCATGAGGTTGAGTTAGGATTCAAAGTTTTGGCGATTTGAAGCATAGCCGAGGAACTAGAGAGGATGATGAGGGAGAACGGGGATTTAGATCGTAGAGGGGGAGTCGACGAGGAGGACGAGTGAGCGTAGAGGAGAAGTCGGAGAAGACTAGAGTGCTTTTTTTTCCTTCGATTATAATGTTAGGGTTTGTGTTTTAAAATCAAGGGTTGATATTAAAAGTTTTATAAAATTAATGGTTAGTGTTAGAAATTCTTTTAACATAAAAAAGAAAGTATAATTAGGTATGATTTGTTTTATTTTAGTTTATATATACAACAAAATGTAAGTCCTTGATGGATAATCTAATGGTTCAAAATTTGCACTCCACATGTGAATAATAACATTCTCCCTCATAGTTTTTCACCAAGAAAAAACTAATATAATTTTGGCAAAATATTCCTACACAAAAATATGCAGTTGACAGGTCATGGGAAATAGAAGGAGAAATATTACTTAGGAACACAACAATGCAGAGGGGGACAAATTTTTACAATTGTTAATTTCTTGGATGTTTGAAAGGGTGGTGGAAACCTGTGGTAGGAACCACTTTTATTGTAGCATGTAATAGTTTTATACTGTAGTAATTTTTTTTATTATTCCTGTAACATATGAGAGCTTTTTAGTGTTCATAACTGAGTACGTGGTGAGAATTAAGTGGTGGAAACTATTGTCAAAAACTCTTTATCTTTATTTGCTTTTATTATGATGAGATGGCAAGCAAGCCAAAGCTTCTTGTTTCCTCACGATCATAACTAGCAGTAGGATCAAGATGAACCAGTCTCCCTCTCTCTTTGCTTTCCTTTTTTAGGTTCCAAGACGAGAGGAAAAAAATTGTTGACTAGAAAGAGAAAACTGAATGAAATGAAATGAAGTGATCTCCATCATTCCCTCCCATGCGCCAGTCCCATACCTCCCTCTCCTCCATTCATCTAAAATCATTTAATTATTTTTAGAAAAAGAGAAAAATAAAAAAAAGAAAGAAAAGAAAACCAGTTTTGCACTTTCTTTTTCTCTCTCTCTTCCCCGTCTCTCTCCATAATCCCACATCTCTCTACTTTCTAGGTTTTGAAATTTGCAAAAGAAAAAAAAAAAAAATCAACAATCCAACGCTAAAGCTGGTCACATTCCACAGATACCCATAGGAATCCAAGCAATCTCCAGCTTTTCCTTTTCAGAAGAAGAATCTAGAGGAGAGAGAAAGAGAAAGCTAGGGTCTTCTTCTTTGTTTCTGTTTCTGATCCAATTCCACGGTCGTCGCTCTCTTCCCGAGGGTTTCCTTTTTTTTTTTTTAAATAGAGAGAGGAGAAAATGGGGTTGTAGAGAGAGAAACCGGTGGTATGTGGATGAAGCTTTAGGTAGAGGCGATGTTGGCAATGGAGAAGGATTTTGATGCTAAGAGGATTCAGGGGAATTCTTCCAATGGCGGCAATGTCCAGCGATCCAAGAGCTTCGCTTTCAGAGCTCCGCAGGAGAATTTCGCTATTCAGGACTTCGAATTGGGCAAGATCTATGGTGTTGGTTCTTATTCCAAAGTATCATCTTTTTTCTTTCCTCTTTTTTTGGTGTTTCCAATTTTGTTATGTTGTAATTTTCCCAGTTAGATTCTGTAATTTTCCTTCCGTTTTAGTTGCACATTTGGTAGTTTATTGAATTATGTTGCCTTCTTAAGTGTTTTTTTTTTTGTTTTTTTTACCTTTTCATGCATAAAATTTTTATTGAACTGATTTTATTTTATTTTTCTGGGTAAAATTATGGGCATAACTCTTTTGATGCTCAATGCCAAAAACAATAAAAAAGCTCTTTTGATGCTGCGAATCGATTGTAGTAATTTGTAAACCATAGAATCCCATTTTTTTCTCTCTCAATTTGGTCGGTTATTTCAATGTGGGGGGCTTTTGAATTGTGACGAAAATGGATTAATAAAAGAGACAGGATTGAGGGTGTGACAGATGTCAAGATGACATAAAAAATTCCCTGATTTGGTTGTATTTGGCTCTTTGGTGTTAGATTATTATTTTTCTCATTTTATTTTATTTTATTTATTTTTGCTTTGATTTATTTCTTTGGGTCCAAAATATCAGAAGAATTAAGCCATACACTTTGGGAGATTGTAGTTTGTACTTCTACTTGTACTTTTTTGTCCTGTCTCTTTTTTTTTTTTTTTTTTAAATTAGTATTTCTTAATTTTTTATGCGGCTTCTGTGAGTATATGGCATTGAAGATATTTGAAAGAGTTAACCGGTAGAAAAATTGTCATGCTTTAGTACTTTTTTTTTTAATTTTTGAACTTGGGAGCGGAGGAATTCAAATTCCATGTCTTGTGATGGAATCAGATGTAAAATTACTGCTAGGCTATCCGTGCTTCCACTACCCTAGTACATGTTGTTCTTGTTAAAGGAATTATAAATAAAATAATAGAAATGTAGGAGCTTTGTCCCCGATTTTATGCATTGCTGCAAATTTTCAGGTTGCTTAGAGGATGTATTGTAATAACTAGGGTGTCAAACTATTTACGTTGCTTATATGATGTGGAATTCATATGTGCCTCTTTCTATTATTCTGTCACAAGGTTGTGCGGGCAAAGAAGAAGGATACAGGAATTGTTTATGCATTGAAGATAATGGATAAGAAGTTCATAACCAAAGAGAATAAAACTGCTTATGTGAAATTGGAACGAATTGTTCTTGATCAGTTGGATCATCCGGGGATTGTGCGACTATTTTTTACTTTTCAAGACACCTTTTCACTATGTAGGTATTCTTTTCTGTGATTTCATAAAAAAGTTTATGCTATAATTTTGCTTCAGTTCCTCACTTCGTATAGATTCTGCATTTTTTTAATTTATTCATTTTTCAAGTCATCTTTCATTGCCTTTAGTGTTTACTATTTTGGTTCTCATTTGGCATTGTTATTTGAGTTTTGTGAAGATATGGCGCTTGAGTCCTGCGAGGGCGGAGAACTTTTTGATCAAATAACCAGGGTAAGTTGAGCAATAGAATTTATAGCGTGCTCTTTGTGTCATTGTGAGTTTATCTCCAGATCCATCTCTTGCTGCTTTTGATGAAAATATTGGACTTACTAGTTTAGTGTGAATGCTTAATGAGATGTCAAACAATATTGTCAACATCTTTATACTTGAAGTTTCTACATGTACAACTTTAAAGTGTTACTGGATGAATTTTCTGATTAGTTTGAGTACCAATGCACTTTTGTGCATAATGTTTTCTCGTATGCCTTTAGTTCTTGTTGCTTTGTGTCTTTTAGCTGTTCGTTGCACTCTTCCAACTTTTCAACTTAATGATGTGCAGAAAGGTCGTTTGTCTGAAGATGAAGCTCGCTTTTATGCAGCAGAAGTTGTAGATGCACTTGAATACATACATGGTATGGGGCTGATACATCGAGATATAAAGGTATATTTCCTAAATGCTTGCCCAATTTCAGTGGCATTTAAAGCATACTAATAATTTCTTGAATGCAGCCTGAGAACTTGTTACTTACCTCGGATGGCCATATTAAAATTGCTGATTTTGGGAGCGTAAAACCAATGGAAAATAGCCAAATTACGGTCCTTCCAAACGCTGCATCAGGTATATTTATGATCCTCTCTGGTGGAGAAGCTGTATTTTGTCATTTAATGATATGACAGATTGCTCATTGACGCCCTGTTTAGATGATAAGGCATGCACATTTGTGGGAACAGCTGCATATGTCCCTCCAGAAGTCTTGAATTCTTCTCCTGCAACTTTTGGGTAAGATGCTTGTCCTTGATAAATCAAGCAAACAGGCATACAGATTGGACTGTTTGATAGGGGGAAGAAAATTCTAAGACTTCCTTAAAATTGGATGTACTTTGGGCAGCACTTGGGCTCCTATTGTCTATTTTTTTTTTAATTGTCTTAACCTTATGATAACATTTTGTTTTTCCAACAGTAATGACCTCTGGGCACTTGGCTGCACCTTGTACCAAATGCTTTCAGGAACTTCTCCCTTCAAAGATGCAAGTGAATGGCTTATTTTCCAAAGAATTATAGCCCGAGATATTAGATTTCCGGATTATTTTTCAGAGGAAGCTAAGGACCTCATTGACCGATTGTTGGTAAGCTGCTGCCTTATCATCCTTTATTTAGACCTGTGCTATATTACTTGTGGATTTCGTGATCCCTACTCCCAGCTTAACTCTTGTTACTAAAAGTATTTGGGTAACTTGAATGGAATAAACTCTGTTAAGTGGCTAAAATCGTTGATAAATCAGGTAAATTGTGGAAATAATTAGAAAACAAATAAATAATATTATTAGAAGAGTAAACATTAGCTATGTAATTATTATGGTTCTTGCCCATGTGCTGCCAAACAATTGTTAAGGTTTTACATGACATGTTTTTGAAATGAATAAGCCCATTTCGTTCATAGGTTTAACTGAAAATTTGAGCGGAGTTCAATTTTTTGTGAGATTAAACACTTTAGCATAAAGGTTTGTGGTTCAAACCTTTGAACCAAATAGGGGCTTAGAGAATGTAGTTTAGATACTTATTTTATATTTTTTGTCAATCATATATTTAAGCGGACTTTTGTCATATATCATTCCTATGCCAACGTACTGTTCTATTTATCTTCTATACTGGAGATAAGATTTAACTCCTGTCATGGTGTTTTCTCAGAATATAATGTTCTAATAGGTTTTTCATCAAGAGTTTTATATTTGAAGTTTAGCTCTAACGTTAATGCATGCAGGATCTGGATCCTACTAGGCGACCAGGTGCTGGACTTGGTGGTTATGGAGCACTCAAGTTGCATCCATTCTTTAGAGGAGTTGAGTGGACACATTTGAGAGAGCAAATCCCACCTAGACTTGCTTTGGACGTAAGTATTACGTCATCATTGTAATCCTAATAGCTCATAAGAAAAAAAAGAAGGGGGTGATCGAGCTTCATGTTTTTGCTAGACAATATTTAAAGAATGCTCTTATGTAAATCCATTAAAAATATCATTTTTTTTAGGCCCACTCAGGTGAAAGTGATGAATGTAACGATTCTTCATGGAACCCTTCACACACTGGAGATGCTGGAGCAAGACAAAATGAGGCGAATATTGGTGCCACGTCTTCCTCAGAATCAACTGCTCATATAACTAGACTTGCTTCCATTGATTCTTTTGATTCAAAATGGTATGAGCTCCTTACCTTTTGCTGATGCTCTGCATCATTCTTCCCCTTTGATTACAAGCTATATGCTGTGAACTCTAGTATCTATTTCTGTTCTTAACTCCCTAACATGGAGCACGGTTTATGTAAGTTTGATGGTTTAAAAATGTTGGACTTATTCTTATTTTGTACGTTATTAATGGAGTTCCTTTTTACCCTTCTTTTCTTCTAAGGGCTAGTGGTGTTCAGTGCTTGTTTTTGTTGAACTGTCCTGGGTTTTGTTTATTGTCACCGAGTGAAAATCATTAAGCTTTGAGGTGTGCAGTTTTCTATTAGTTGGGATTTAAAGTGTGAATTATGTAGGGAAGTCTCTTGATCTTTTGATTCTTCATCTCTGCATTGGACGTTCTAGATTTGGAAAATTGTCTTTTTATGATTATTATCACTGTTTTTTTTATTAGTAAGCGGTGTTGTTCTTGTTAATGGTTGGTCTTGTCTTTACGCTAAACGGGCCTGCCTTCAGTTACTTTTAAGTGGCTATTTCATGTGTGACCTAAAGTGTATTTAATATGAATTTTACCTTGTTAACAGGCAACAATTTCTTGAACCTGGAGAATCTGTTATCATGATCTCGATGGTGAAGAAGCTTCGCAAACTTACAAGCAAGAAGGTGCAGCTAATCCTCACCAACAAGCCAAAGTTAATTTATGTTGACCCTTCAAAACTTGTAGTGAAGGGAAATATCATATGGTCTGATAACCCCAATGACCTCAACATTCAAGTGGCGAGCCCTTCGAATTTCAAGATTTGCACGGTAAGACTTCGCTCATTATTGCCAACTAAAAGCATCCAAGAACAATGATATTACCCAACAATTTTCCTCAATAAAATCAATGCGGCAGAATCACAATAATGACGCTACTGGATTTTACTTTAGTCACGCATTATGATATTGCAGTGTATATAGATCATTTCTAAAAACAGGGCACTGAGTGGATTGCATTAAAAGCTTGTCACCCGTTATCACCATTAGCTACAAATAACATGGCTTTTTCCCAAATTCAAGTATGTTATGTGTTGTCCCAAAATACTATTTTGCCATATCATCTGAATTTAAGAATTTGGGGGAATATAATAAATACTAAATGCTAAAAATACTAAAAAGGATTGAGATATGAAAATGGGATAGTAAATCTGAACTTCTTGCGACACCACAAGGCTGAATTGCCATGATTTGTGCTGGCTGTAATAGTGTTAGGTTTAACAACTGAGGATAGCGTATTTGGATTTGCAACGACATGCTCTTTTTTTTTTTTATTTAAATTTTGGTTTCTTTTTCTAATATTAAATTGTGTCATATCTTCAGCCCAAGAAGGTGCGATCATTTGAGGATGCAAAACAAAGAGCGTGGCAATGGAAGAAGGCAATAGAGGCGCTTCAAAACCGGTGAAATCAGCTTTGCCTTTGACAACACATTCTTTGAATAAATTATTATATTGTAGAGGAACATGGGGAATTCTTTTGAAAACAGTGGATGCCCCCCCAGATGATTATTTATTTAATGAAAGAGATTTTAAACTGCAGGAGAACGACTTCGCTTTTGTTTTTTTTTTCTTTTTTTTCCTCACCCTTTCCTTTCCTTTCCCCCCTCTTACGATGAATAGCAATCTTACTTCCAACTCTCTTTTGCCTTGCTTGCAAGTTGAAACTCAGTTTGTAAGTGGGTTCTCCGGTTCATTCTCAACTTCTTCACGATGTATTTATGTGGAGATACGGACAATAGTTCATATTCTTATTCAGATGTTACTTTGTTTTAAAGAAAATCATCTCAATTTTTTCAAATAAACACGCAATAACAGAACGCTTTTTTTTTTTTTTAATACATATGTTTACAAGAGGGCCATTCTTTCTTTAAAAAAGTATATATCAATTTTTTAATGGTATTCAGCAACATTATTGTTTTTTCCTATTAGGATTGGTCTGATGGAATAGAATAATCATTGAAAAGGAAATATAGCTTTCATGAGCCAGGCCATTTCTGTTTGGTTGGGCAAAAAGCAGCGGAAATAGCTATTCTTATGGCATTGTTATTCCACCAAATTTTGAACAACAATTTTTTATAAGTGAACCAATTGAATGATTATTCTATTATAAAAATAATTTTAATTAAGTTTTTACTACTTAAATTAATCTTTCCAATGTTCTAAAATTTACTTTAGATATCTTTTTATATAAAAACATGTTCAATCAACACGGCTACAACTCTGTCATTGAAATAAAAAAGAAATCTCAAACTTTTATCAGCACAAACAGGTAAAAAAATGGGAAATGTTCCTAAAAGGAGCGACCATCTTTGTGGTAAAAATAGATATTACTACATACGAATTGTGTCCAACTCGTGAAAGAATACTTTCTGCGTGCTAATAATGCTAATAAGCAACTTATCAACGTTAAAAGTTCAGAAGTCTATCTGATAAAAGCCTGATAACTTAGAACTACCGTGCCAATAATGCTTTTATATATTAAAGGACTTTGTTATAGGAATGTGCCCAACATGTTTGTGGTTCCTTTTAACGTATTCATCGGAACAAGAAGAAAGAATTTTTATTTTTACTCATTTTTTATAATTGCTTTTGCTGCTCTCAATTATCAATAGCAACAAACAAATTAGTATTAGTTTAACTTTACAACTATGAATATTCATGATGATTTGGCTTTTGAATTAATTGTTGGGATAAGTGCTTTTAAATCATGTCATTTTATTTGATTTATACAATATATGAGGAATAAAACATAGCATTCTTAATAAATAATTTATCACTAAGAATTATTAGATTTATCGACGTCAAGCATACGATGTTTTATAGGAGTCTGTCGTATAATATTTCCATAAAAACATGATGCGTAGTTTTTAGTGTTTTTGATTTGTATATCACACAAAAATTTGTCATCTAATGTAGGCTTTAGAGAATGGCTTATGCAACACTATTATCTAATTAATCTATTTTAAAAATTAAAAAAAATAAAAGCTGCAGGAGGTTCAGGTTTCCCTAAACCCTTAAAATACTACCTTCGTCTCTCAAAGCCGTTGCTTTCATGTCGCTTTTCACCAGCCTCGTTGCAGAGTCACCTATAGAATTCGTGGTCCTCCCTTGGTGTCGCTTCTTGCCAATCCCAACGTCTCTTTTACCAACCGAAGCCCCATTGCACATCTTCTATTTTATATAACACGTTCTCAAACATATTTCCTTTCGTTTTGTTGGTCAGCGCTTTTTGAAGCATTGGGGAACATGCCACCCTTGTAAACTCACATAACCCGCTGATTCCTTCGCCCTTGACTTGTTTATTTTGTATGGTAACGGTGATAATGGTATGTTTAACTGTACTTTGATGTTGAATCTGTTCCCAGGTTTTTTTTTTTTTTTTTTTGGTGGTGATGATAAAGAGCTTCTTTTTGTGTATTTCACTTGATTTTGCGGTCTTTCTCTTGGCACCGGTGACAATATTATTTCCTTGGTGCTAGAGGCGTCGGGATGAACTTGGGACAGATGGCTACCTCAGCGTTAAAGGCTTTAGCTCTAGGATGAAACGGGAATAACGGTTTAGCGCCGGGATGAACTTGGCATTACGGCTTCCTCGGAGCCTAGCGCGTCGGAATGAAATTGGCATTGGCTCCTTCAGCATACGTCACAGCGGATGAGATTAGCACTGGCTCCCCCAACACCCGTCGTGCAAAGGCAAGGCTAGAGTTTGGTCCACTATGTACCACGGGGGGTCCTATGGCTTTTAAGGGACTTTTGAAGGGTCTTAGGGTCAACAAACCAGACATGTCTAAGGCATGGGGCTTCTAAATGACTCTAATCACCCAAGAACGACAGAGGATCCCATGCAATTCACAGACAAAAGAGAAAAAAAAAAGAAAAACGGCACATTTGAGCAACTGGCACTGTTATTGGAGGCACAGGTTCCTTGGGAATGGAATCCTCCTAATCTCTATCACAGTCACTGAGCTGCAAAAAAAAAAAAAAAAAAAAAAAAAAAAAAACGCATCATACAGAGTCTCGGTTCTTTCAGAAACAAGGCTCTCACCTCCATGCTGTGATGCATCATCCAGAGTCACGGTTCTTTCAGAAGCAAGGCTCCCTCCACCCTCATTTTCACCTCCATTCTGTGACAAAAACAAATTTTAAGTTAGCAAGAGGTTGGGTGCAATAAAAAAAAAAAGACTAGGCGTGGAAGATGTGGGAACAAATTTAATCATAATCTACTAAGATCGTTCATTTTAAATCATTAAGAGGATTAATTCTAAATTGCAGAAGCGTACCTTGATTCATGATCTTGGATCGTTGTGGGTTATTGCCTTCCAATCCGATACATATTCCTTGAAACTTTTTTAAATATGGGATTTCAAAAAAGCAAGAATTTCTTTAAATTTTCTGTGTAATAATACATATGAAAATTGGGGATAATAACCAGAATAAATAACTTTCTTTAGTTATTTTTATGTATTTTCAGTTTTGCCCATCATAAAATCTAGAAATTACAAATTGGTATCTACACATATAATAATAATAATAATAATAACCCATACATTATATTAATACCCAAAAAGTCTTTTAATTTTATCTTAATTATATCACTTTAATTTAGGCTTTACCTTAAGATAGCATTAAAGAACACATTTAATTACATGTGTTGGTCCACATGAAAATTATTTTCCAACAGTCTCCCACTTGGGCCACATATGTTTCTTTACAAAAAATGTGTTTACCTTAATGAGCTCAACTTTTGCTATCACATATAAGGGTATTCCTGAACAATTTTGTCCAATGATCATATCAATATAGAACCAAAGCGGTCTTTGTCACAAATATGACATGACTAGACCCATCAATGATCACACATGTCAATATAACCGAATGACATAGATCAAGTATGGATGTGTAGCATGAAAATTACACGCAAAATGATCTAAATATGTTTATTTCCAACTGGTCCAGCCTTATATCTCAATGAGATTAAAACCGTACCAAAATCAGAGTGTAAGTGAACTGTATTCTTTATTTCTGCAAAAAAAATATATACAAACACACAATGTCTATATATAAAGAAAATTAGCATTCAAATACAAACTCCTACTAAAACTACATATCATCAAGTAACTGAACACTCATATGAGCAGTGTGCTCATGAAAAACCTTGGGTGGAAGCCCTTTTGTAAGCGGATCCGCAATCATGGAGTTTGTACCAATATGCTTTATAGACACCTGACCACTATGAACTCTTTCTTTAACAACAAGAAACTTAATCTCTATATGTTTTGACTTTGAAGAGCTCCTATTGTTGTTGGAATATAAGACTGTAGATTTATTGTCACAAAACAACTTAAGTAGTCTTTTTATACTTTTCATAATTCGCAGCCTAGTGACAAAGTTTGCAGCCATATTTTATGATTGGATGCCTCATAACATGCTATAAATTCTGCCTCCATAGTGGAAGAAGCTATGAGTGACTGCTTAGCATTCCTCTAAAAAATAGCTCCTTCAGCAAGCAAATAAATATAGCCCGAAGTGGATCAATGACTATCTTGACATCCAGCAAATCTGAATCCAAATAACCAATGATCTCGAGTTAGTCTGACCTTTTATATGTAAGCATGTAATCTTTTGTTCTCTGTAAATATCGCATAACCCATTTGGCTGCTTTCCAATGATCCATTCCAAGGTTACTCAAATATCTACCCAACAATCCAACAATGTATGCTATATCCGGACGAGTACAAACTTGAACAAACATTAGACTCCCAACCGTTGATGCATATGGGATTTTTCCATTTCCTTAACCTCAAGGTCTTTCTTAGGACACTGACTTAAACTGAACTTATCTTCTTTTGCCACAAGGGTATCTCCTGGTTTATAATCCTGCATGCCAAATCTTTTAAGCACGTTTTCGATATAGCTCTTTTGTGATAACCTAAGAATACCTCGAGAGCGATCTCGATGCATTTTAATTCTTAACACAAAAGAGGCGTCATTAAGATCTTTCATTTCAAATTTCTTTGATAGAAATCTCTTGGTTTCGTGCAATAAACCTATATCATTGGTGGCAAGCAGTATATCGTCAACATAAAATACTAGGAGAATACACTTACTCCCACTAAACTTATGGTATATACAGTCATCTACAGTGTTCATCTCGAAACCGAATGAGACTATCACTTGATGAAACTTGTAATACTATTGACGAGAAGCTTGCTTAAGCCCATAGATGGATTTCTTTAATTTGCAAACCATCCTTTTTGGGTCTCCCGACTCAAAGTTTTCTAGCTACACCATATAGATCATTTCATCAATGTCACCATTTAGAAACGCCGTCTTAACATCTATCTGATGTAGCTCAAGATCAAAATGTGCTACAAGTGCCATAATTGTCCTAAAAGAGTCTTTCGTTGAAACCGGAGAAAAAGCCTCTTTATAATCAATATCTTCCTCTTAAGTAAAGCCCTTAGTGACAAGACGAGCCTTATAATCGCTCTACATCACCCTCTGAATCCCTCTTGGTTTTAAATATCCATTTACAACCAATGGGCTTTGCATCTTCAGGTAATGGAACGAGATCCCAATCGTCATTGTCCTTCATAGACTTTATCTCATCTTTTATGGCATACATCCACTTTTGAGAGTTTGAACTATGCATGGCTTAACGGACATTGATCGAATCATCATCCATCAATCCAACACTTTCCTCACGTTCTTGGAGAAATACTATGTAATCATCTGGAATAGCACTTCTCCTCTCTCTAGTGAATCTCCTTAATGGCATAAGTTCCTACAGTTTTGGTTCTTGAGGTTGTTGAGTTTGTACCTTGAGGGGTTGAACGACTATGTCTGGTTGTTCTTGATATGCAACTTGATCAATGTCAGGGATAGAAGCCTGAAAAGCACTTGTGGGAATAGGAACCAATCCCTTTTGAATAAGAGGAACATGATTAAATTCATCCTTCAAGACAAAGTCTCTAACCTTATTTCTCCCCCAAACTCAACATCCTCAAAGAATATTGCAATTCCCGTCTCAAAAATAGCCTTAACAGTGGCATCATAAAATTTGTAAGCCCTTGACTGTTCAGATTCACTTTTTTCAAAAAATACAATTTTTTGCAGTTTTTCAATCCTATTTTCAACAAGTCAAAAACATAAAATTAGGGACTCAAGAAATACTTGTGGAACGCTATCATTCATCTTCTAGATTCGTCTTTTCTAAATGATTATTTAATTACAAAATTCTTACAAATTTAAAATTTAACAACAATTCCTAGACGGTGATGTTAGACCGCCATCTAATTACATGAAAAACCTAGATACATATTTTAACTTCTAAGGATCCATAACGGGCATAAATTAATTAATTAAATAATGGTTTAATCAACCAAATTAATTAATAAACATTCACCTTATAATTCCATAACATCATAAATATATAGAAACCTTAGAGTCCTAACTCTCTAAAAATTAAATTCAAACATAGGAGAGATCAAGATCACATAATTTATTCATATAACATGATCACAATCTCGTAAATTTATGTAAAAACCATAGCTTTGATACCAATTGTTAGAAAAGTAATACGCAATGGACATATTATATTTTTAATCAGAGTATTTTTCAAAACATATGTTTGACATGCTATATGCATAAATTAACCAGATCTTACTAACCTTGTATACTGAAAGCTCCTGCAATATGTAAAGAGATGAATGTTCCCAAAAAGCCTCAACCAATTAGTCTTCTTTCCTATTCTCTATCCACGATTGGTGTGTGTGTGGGCACACTCATACAGTTCTTCTTCGGTGATTCTCTTTCTAACCAATTGAGAAATGCCTAGAACAACCATTCTTGATTTGTGAACAATAGCTCTTCAAGAGAGTTTCAGAGATTCACAAAATAAAGTGCTCACTCTTGATCTCTCAACTGATCTAAAAAGCTATGAAATCTCACTCCTTATTTATAAAGGCTAGACCCACGGGTTAGTACTTGTCAGATAAAGCCTTAAAAATTCAAATCTGGATCAATATTTGATAAAATCGAGTAAAAACGAGTGATCAGATTATCGTTTGGTCGGCAGGCCAAACTGGCAGATCGACCCACTAAACTTACTCCTTCGACAGGCCGAACCTAAAGATTGGCCTGTCGAACTTACAGTAAATGATCTCTACGAATCTTTTATTTTTTACTCAAGATTCTTTAAATAAAGCCTCATTTTTAAGTCAAATAACCTAATAGAGAAGTAATCTGATTAAAATAATCATATCATGCTAATCTTTTAGAAAATAAATATTCTTGAAAATTCAACAAGTTTATCTTGAATTAATTTTTCATAAAATTAATTCAATTGATAAACAGAAATGAATTATCTAATCCTATCGAATTTTAGCCAATCTAATAATTTAACATAAGTCACCAATTTATTGCAAACGCACTTCATATCGTTACAGAATTTATTATAAGCTAGCTAAAGGGGACCTGATAGACCTATATAGTTCAAGCTCCTAATAGTTATAAAACCCAATATCCTAGATATACATTTCATAATTATCAACTCTAAAGCTGCTCTACTAAAAGCTTAGAGCTGCATTCTCGAACTATAAAAATTACGAAGCCCGAATAGCTAAATCTCCATGACATATTATAATGTATCAGATCCCCATAAGATTATCCATAATCAGCTTAAGGATAAATTTTGTCTTACCTTCCTGATTATTTTTATCTTATGTTCCATTATCTCACCATCATAAAACTTACCATCCAAAGATAGTATACTATTCGGTTACACATATATATCCAAATGGTTGAGTGCTCCAGTTTTTCAATTACAGGATAACATATATAAAAGAATATCATCGACTCCTAAAGAGGAGCTATGGATTCTGTATCTATGAATAATAGGTCCACGCTATCAAGAGTCATGTCTCCAATGTACTGGTATGCATACCAACATAAATTGTGGATGTCACCTTTGGTACATCAAAAGACATAAGTTAAGATAATGGGCCTACTATTCATCTCAAGATTAAGATACAACACATATGATTGTCTAAAGTGAATTGATTTGGCAAGACAGAATTCTTAATCCAAATCAATTACATTTTATGTCCTGATTCAATACATCGTCACCTATGACAATGCACCAATGTTTCTATTCATAGAGTCCACCTCCAATGGCCAAGATAAACCATTTCCCATCAGGGATATAGACAACATAAAAATCTTTGCATGAATTGCGGATCTTATAATTTAAACCGTCACCTTTAGAATTATGTCTTCTACATAATTTGTCCATCATATGCCTGATTCTAAAGGCTTAGATTAATAGTTTCAGACTTTTGTTTGCTTATCATGCATTCAACAAATATGAACATAAATAGGGCAACAATTTGGTATATGAATAATAAATGAATTCTTTATTGATAAAAATGTCTTCAAAAACGTATTACATTTCTACTCCTTAGGGCATATAAGTATAACAATACATTCTATTATGTCAAAAATTGAAGGTATAATTTTTGAATTAACCTAAAATAGAAAGTATAAAAAGATAGACATCTAAAAAAAAGAGTCTACGTGTATCCACTATTAGTTTTAGAGGGAGAAATTGATTTACAAGGAGAAATTTAATTCGGTCTTTAAAAGTAGTGAGTTTGTTACACTCCTGGTTAGGGAAATTCAGTAGTCTATTGTTCACTTAATTATGTCACGACCCAAATCTAGGGGTAGTGACTAAATTGAAAGAAATGTTTTTGAAGATCTAGAAAGCGAAAACACTTGGAAACTATAATGGGGCCCATAAATTCCTAAAAACAATTCAATATGCTCCCAAGTCTTTAAAATAAAAGATAAAATACAAATAGAAAGTTTAAAATGAAAATAAAAAAAAAATTTAAATGAATGTTTATCAAAGAAGTGAAAAATATAGCAGCACAGCTTTAGTCAACATAAATAAAATAAATTCAAACAACAAATAAAACAAGGTTTATAAACAACCAATTATCTACTAGGCGTGTTCATTCCATGTATCATCCCTACACCAAGAAAATTAAAGGGATAATACCACTCATATAGTGAGGGGCATCAACGACCTTCTTGGATGTCAAGTATCAATGATTAGCCTGAAAGAGAAAGCAAAAGGGAGGGTGAACACACAGTGCCCAGTAGGAAATTTATTACTTAGCTCTCGGTTTTTCGTACCATTTGTACATCATCTTTAAAATGCTTATAAAGTTATTAAATCAAAATCTCATATCAATATAAGAAAAATTCATTGGGTTCACTGTTCATCAAAGAAATCCATAACTCAAAATTTATAATCATCACTCCAATTTCTTCCACACACATTCAGGTTATTAGTGAAGTATAGGAAAGAAAGAAAGATCATAATATGTTCTGTCATGCCCCAAAAGAGCACTCATGTCCGTTGCGCCTTGAATGAGCATCATCTGAGATAGGCCATATAGCATCGATGGTCCCAAAATATGTATGTCTATAGTGCCCAACCAATGAGCACCCCATGGGATATCACTTTGATAAGCACTTTGGATGGCCTAAAAAGATTGTCCAAGATGCCGCGTAAAGTCTCAAAATTTATAGGATTTGGTTATATCCCCTAAGACTACTAAAAACCCATCTTAAATCATTCTACCCACATTAGTTAATTCTAATAAAATTTCGGCAGCATAACAACATATTTTTCTTAAAACCAAAATTTTTAACCTACAAGAGAACAAACCATAAATATATTGTGATGTGCAATAACTTGAAGACACACCACCCAGAGCACTTTTTATTAAGTCAAGTAAACATCTCTATCCAACTATCAAATTTTAGGAAGCCAAACTCAACATGATTTAATTGTTCTTAGTCCCAAATCAACAACGAACATATGGGTAACCCATGCAATATAAAAACCTATTTTTGGATCAAATGTATCATAGCTAATTTAATGACAAATTTTAGGATCACAACAGTAATAATGTTAATGAAAAAAGGGTGACATTAATAATAATAATGATAGCAATAATGGCAACAAAAATTATTAATAACAACATTAATAATAATAGCAACAACAATAACAATAACAACAACAGCATATCATTACCAAAACCAGCAACAACTAAAATGGCAGAAGCAACAACAAAAATAATGTAAAGTTTAATAAGCAATATATTAAAATCCATGTGATTTAATTTCAGATTCCAAATTTATTAACTAATGAAAAAAAATATCATGAGAGATCTTGGTCAACGACGATTGGTGACAAAAAGATCTAAAAGGCAGTTATCCGCTAAAACTTTGAATAGCCAACCTTGCCTTCGAAATTTTTGTCTGGCAAATCTGACACCATAAAAGTGTCCAGAATGTTGAAAACAAATTGAAATGGCATCTTTCTTGATTTGGTAGTCGAGACAACTGTTGATCATCATTGACCAATAGTTGACCAGCGTTGTCCAAGGTTGACCAGCGAGGCAGCGGTAGACGTCGGTCCCAAAATGAAACTCTCGATGTGAGGATCTTCGTTCCAAAGTTGGTTTTCCAAAGGCAACAAAGGCCTAGATTTTTCGACAATGATCAAGGTAGAAAATGGACGGGTTTTGTTCTTCTCAATGAGAGGAATACGATGGTGTAAATGGCCAGTGAAACAAGGCCAGACGATGCCAAAATTTGGTGCCAAAGGTGTAAGAGGCATGGTGGCCTTGGGTTGGCTTTGAGCTACTAGCAGCGAGTGGCAAGGTGGCGGGTTGGTAGTTGAGGCTTCGAGCAACAGTGGTTTTTTTCCCCTAACCCGTGCAAATAAGCGGCAATCAGAAGGTGGTCAGAAGGAGGAGGCAGTGGCATTTGGGGGGGGGGGGGCACTCTCTCTACCTCTGCTCTTGTGTAGGTATTATCTATAATGAAATAAAATTCTTCTACTCGTGGTACACAAATTTCTTCATTTTTCCACCAAAAGCATTTGGAATACTCTAATCAGTTTTGTATAAGGAGGCAATTAGAATGCAAGTAACACCAAGAAGTTGAAGCCTTTATTTGCAAGAGTCTAGGAACAAAAAGAAGCAAAGAAAATGGAAGAAAAAAACAAAAGAAAAAGAAGGGGGGAAAAGAGTTAGATGATCTAGTTCTTTTTTATAGAAATCTGATTATTTTTTTCTTTTTTTTCTAAAATAAATTATGTACCCCAAAACTATTAAAAATTTCAAATTGGCCGAAAATTTTTGAATCCTTTTCAATTAAACTGTGGGTTTTACAATCTATTTATCTTAAAAAATTTTGTCCTTGAAATTTCGTAGTGCAACCCTTTGCATAAAACTAAATAACCGTATTTCCTATATAGCTAGGCTCAAGATCCACAAATTGTAAGAAGAAGGGCCTACTACCAAGTTCAAGACAACTTGGTATTCATTAATTGTACACAAAAAGGGATGATGTGAAGCTTTGAAAATGATTGATGACCTTAGAGTCAATAAAACTCTACAAATATGCAAATCTAGCATTAGGAAGATATTTCATCACAAAAAATCTCCACTCAATCAAAATTCCAAATTCCTTAGTATACTATAATAACTCAAGAGTACTAGTCTAAGGAAACACAATAAGGAGCAAGACCTTAAGAAACGATAAATTTCTTATAATGCATCCTGTTTTATCATGTCAAGTACCTACTCCCATGAAGGAAAACCTATCATCCCTCACTAAAATCCTCTGCCAAGATATGTGAACACTTACAAGGCTTAAATTTATAAATACCTGAATGTTAGTACGTAACAATTCTTAATTCCCAAATCAACAATAATTTAATCAACTCATTCCAAGTTCAAAAATTTAAAATACCTATAAAAGACCACAAACAAAGTTTGCAAATATTGAATTAACTAACTATGGGCAAACCATTAACTAAAATCCATAACTACATGTCCCCTTTATGGTGCAATTGACAATAAATTTACCTAAGTAGTTGATCAAAATCAACAAGTTAAGGTTCAATGTGAGTGTGAATAAGCTCAATGCTATATACCACTAAAGTTTCCAAAATGACCAACCATTAGATAAGAATTTTCACTCAGTTGCGTTTAACATTCCTCCAATATGCAACTCTTAACCTAGTTCAAAAATCAATAAACTATTTTTATTATGCTTCTAAAAGTACATCAAATGCCTCAACAAGTATACAATCAAGTATCAACTATCAAGCAATGTAACAAACCATCACTTTAGCCATTAGAAGTACCTAAAAAGGTCTCATAAACATCTACTAATGCAAAATCAAGAATTTTATTTAGCCTTAAAAAATTAAGAAAATTCCATTGCATCGATTTGAACATTAAAGTTTAGGCCCGATGTCTTACAACCATCAACGAAGTCACACATACATATTCCTCTATTTTTCTCAATGACACCAAAAATTTTCACTACCTAAAACTAGGACTCTACACTAGGTAGAACATCCCAGGATTTAAAGCATATTATGGCAACCCTAATCCTCCAAAAGATCTAATCTAAACCAAAAATCAAATCTATGAATAACAAATTGATACATCTAAGGCTCCCGAGCTCTATCTTTCAATGAGAAGTAATTACAACCACTTGAGCTATAAAGAAAGAAAACAAACATGGTTTGTTTACATTCTGTCAACTTATATCCGAAGTACGAGAGGTGACGTGCCAGTTTAATTAAGTTAATTAATTAGAAAATTTTAATTAAAACATGAATTAAGAAATTAACTAATTATGAAAAACTACGATAATTTAAAACCTTGTTAGAGCAAGTATTATATTAATTAAACAAATAAGCAAACAATAAAGGGATAAGAAGAAACGAGAGTGGGTCCCACTAACCTATATTTTGTGCACACACATAGTACTTATAATATTAAATTACAATCACAGTCCAAAATGAAGAAAGAGAAGGTTGAAGTTATACATGCCTTAATTTTATAATTTAAATAACCCACTAGGTTCTCCTACTGCTTGAATGTCTTGTCTGTGGACTCCTCTCCAATCTTAAGCCAAACTCTACCTAGAGGGGGAAAGATTTTAAAACAAATAAAATGTGAGCGAAAGGCTCAGTATGACTATAGTTTAAAAACCTTAATTTTAAGAGAAAAATTTCAATTTTCAAGAGATCATTAGAAAAGCAGAATTTTATAAATGAGTAAAATAAAATCTCAATAATATTAATCTTACCAAAATCATTTATTAGTCGACTAGAAAGAATATCATTTTCCTTTCCTAGGCAAACCATATATGTTTCACCACTGTAGTGGCCCAGTTGGGTTTTGGGACCTGCCCCCAAGGTCACACTCTACATGACCCGATCTCTGATATGACATCATGCCCTTATTTATATATATTCTATAAATATTAGAAATCTCTTTTTACCAAGTATTCATATTTACATTCATTATGAGGTTTATTATGAAAATCACCTCAGTCTATTGTTTATAAAAACAGTCAAGGAAATTCTTTTTCAAAAAATTATTGAAAATATTTTAAATGAAAATCCTTTTTTGGCCAAAATCATTTTTAAAACTAGGTTACCAAGAAGAGGGTGGAAGTCCTACCTTGATACTTGTGCTGGTGTCCCACATTGAAATCCTAGTCTGCTATACGTTAGCTTCGTGGATACACGAACTACCTTAAATATACAATAACTAAGTCTATCAGTATCTAACTTAAGATATTCTATGTCATTAAAGTGTCTCATGGTATCTTAGTGTGCCATTTAAGTTTATAAAATCATTTTACAAAGTTAGAATTTCAATCAGGGTTCAAAACGGTAAAAACGGGTGAAAATAAACAAAATCTCACATGCTTGATCGGCCTGCTGGTTACCCTAGTTCAGTTGGCCAAACTGTGTAGTTCGGTCTGCCAGAAAACCAAGTCCAGTCGGCCAAACTTCTAGGTTCAGCCTGTCGCTCGTATGAATCTGGCCTGCTGAACATGAATTTTGGCCTATCGATTTAGAAAAATTATAGAATTTTTCAAGCACAGGTTCTCGGCCTCCTAAGCTCAAATCTTGAATTTCAATCTATTTTCTCACATCCCAGGCATGGATAATGATTATAGTTGATGGAAAAATATAGTGGATTACTTTTTATTGCATTAAAACAAGATTTAAACAAAAATTTTGAAAAATCCCAACAATAAAGAAAAATAGAGAAAAATAAAAAATCTCGATTTAAATCTATTTTTGTTAAAACAAAGCTTACATTCTAGTTATTCTAAGTCTCTCTAACTTAGATCAAGGGTTTTCTAGGCTTAGAAAAGCTTCAATTTTAAAATGCCACAAAATTAGAAAAATTTAGAAAAGTTTTAAAATTTTGAAACTAACCTCGAATCGAAGCTTTGAATCATGTTTTAGGTTGCTCAATCATGCTCCTGAGCCTCTAATCCACTAACCCGAAGCTTGGGATTGATTTTGATTTCAAAAATTTTGAGAGGGAAAAGAGAGAGAGTGAGAGACAGAGAGGGAAGAGAGACGAGCGAGAGAGAGGGGGGGAGAGAGAGGTGAGTGAGAGTGGAGGGAGAGAGTGAGAGATGGGTTTAAATAAAGGAAAACAGTGGGCGGTTTCATTGTGTGAAAACCGTGTGCCGCCCATGGCTTTACAAAACGGGCAATTTTTTGATATTTGACAAATTGTTTTGTTTTAAAATTTAAAATAACAAATAAAAATAATTTACAATAGTTAAAATCATCAAAATAACCAAAAACATTAATTTAGAAATTCCACAAAATGTTCAAATTAAGTTTAAAATATTCATTATGGCACACTAATTTACCATTTTACATACTAACAACATTTAGTTAATTTTGGGGCATTACATGAACCTCATGGGTCCTACACAGGTTGAGAGTATTGCAGGAAAAAGGTATGTTTCTGTCTGTGTGGATGATTTCTTTCAATATTTGTGGGTGGATTTTATTAAGGAGAAATCAGACACATTTGGTATTTTTAAAAATTTGTGCACAAAATTAAAAAATGAAAACGCTGTAATATTGGAAAAGTTATTCGTATAAAAAGTGATCATGGGAAAGAGTTTAAAAAGTCTGTTTTTGCTAATTTTTGTTATGAACATGGTATTGCACATGAGTTTTCTACTTATAAAACTCCCCAACAAAAGGGGGTTGTTGAAAGGAAAAACAGGACTATTCAAGAGATGGCTTGGGTTATTCTAAATTCAAAGAAGCTCACATTGAGATTGTGGGCTAAAGCTGTAAACACAGTATATTATACAATAAATCGTGTTTACTTAAGAAAAGGTACTACTAAAACCCCCTATGAAATATGAAAAGGTGAAAAACCCAATCTCAAATACTTTCATGTTTTTGGTTGTGTCTATTATATTCGTAATGATCGTGAACATTTGGGAAAGTTTGAGGCAAAAAGTGATGAAGGGGTGTTTCTTAGATATTCCTTAAATAGTCGTGCATATTGTGTGTACTACATGAGGACCAAAACTATAAGGGAATCAGCTAATGTGGCTTTTGATGACTTCAAAGATTTGTTTGAATTTTCCAGGGAAGAACAGATTATCAGCTTTACTAAAAATTCAGGAAATTCACTGAAATGTTGTAGAAAATGTTGCAACAAGTTCTACAACAAAAATCCCAGCTAATGTTGAAAATACTGATAATGCGAATTTTGATATAGCTAATCTAGTAAAAGGAATACCATCTTCTTGGATTCAAGAAAACCATCATGAACGCAAAATTTTTGGCAGGCTTGAAGATGTAATCCGAGTAAGAACTCAACGAAGAAAAGGGTATGATGACATGGTAAATAAATATGACAATATTATCAGGTATGTTTGCTTTACTCTTCAAATTGGACTACAAAAGATCAAAGAAGCTCTATAACATGATGAATGGATAAATGCTATGTAGGAAGAATTAGAATAGTTTGTCAGAAAAGATATGTGGATCCTTGTGCCCAGACAAAAAAATTCAAATGTTATTAGAACCAAATGGATTTTCAAAAATAAATCTAATGAATTGAAATAATTGTTAGAAATAAAGCAAGGTTAATTGTAGAAGGGTACACACAGGTTGAAGGCATAGATTTTGATGAAACTTTTGTACTAGTTACTAGACTTGAATCAATTAGGCTTCTTCTACCTGTTACATGTCTTTTAGATTTCAAACTTTATCAAATGGATGAAAAAGTGCTTTTTTAAATGATATTTTAAATGAAGAAATCGATGTCGAACAACCTAAAGATTTAAAGATTCTCATCATCCAGATCATATTTTCCATTTAAAAAAGGCTCTCTATGGATTAAAACAAGTTCCACGAGCATGGTATGAAAGATTAACAATATTTTTAATAGAGAAAGGCTATGAAAGAGGGGGAGTTCACAAAGCCCTATTATTAAACAATTTAAAAATGGAATCATAATTGCTCAAATATATGTTGATTATATTGTTTTTGGTTCTACTTGATAGGATAAAATTGATGAATTTGTTAATCAAATGAAGAAAGAATTTGAGATGAGTATGGTTGGAGAACTAACAATTTTTCTAGGCTTGCAGGTTAAACAAGAACACAATAGGATATTTATCTCACAATCAAAATATGCAAGTAATCTGGTGAATAAATTTGGATTGGAAATAGCCAAGCACATAAGAACTTCAATGGGTTCAAATATGAAACTCACCAAAGATGAAGGAGGCGTCCCAATGAATCAAAGTCTTTATAGAAGCATGATTGGTAGTCTTCTTTATCTTCCTGCAAGTAGACTTGATAGTTGTTTTAGTGTTAGTGTTTGTGCTAGATTCCAGGTGGATCCTAAGGAATCTCATTTGTCTACAGTAAAAAGAATTATTTGTTATGTGAAAGGAACCAAAAACTATGGAATTTGATATTCAAAAGATACCAATTCAAATCTTGTAGGTTTTAGTGATGCAGATTTGGCTGGTAATATAGATGACAAAAAAACTATAACTAGAGGAAATAATATGGTTTTTTGGTACAAGAAGAAACAAATTCAATTTCTTTATTAACGGCAGAAGCGTAATACATTGCAGCAAGAAGTTGTTGTACACAATTATTATGGATGAAACAAACGCTTAAGAATTATAGTAGGTCACAGGGAACTTTGATTGCAACAATACCAGTGCTATAAACATTTCAAAGAATTCCGTACAGCACTCTAGAAATAAACATATTGATATTTGATATCATTTTAAGAGAAATTTGGTTGATAATAAAAAAAAATTCTTCTTGAATATGTTGCAACAAAAAACAAGTTGGCCAACATTCTTACTAAAGCTCTCGATGCTTCTTGTTTTGAATTCTTGAGAGCTGCAATAGGTATCTGTTCTATGTAAATATGGTTTACAATCTGTTATTTTCAAGGTTAAAATTTTGTATGCTTTGGGTTTTTATTCTCCTGGGAAATTTTTCTATGAACCTTTATCACTTCACTTTTTTTCTTTCTATTTTTATTCTTCAAGGATTCTGAAGCATTTTTGTTTTGGTTGTTGAATTACCTTATGACTTATTAAATCCATTCCTGTATTCTAATCACCTATATTTAAAATATATATATATACAGATTTTTAAAAATTGTAGAGGGAAGTTACCTATACTTTTGTACGAATGCTATTCATGAGTAATTGAGGCCTATGTATCACCAATATATAGAGGATGATCTACTATGAGAAAAGAGCTGAGTTTCATAATCAGTTGCAAAAGAACTAGAATGAACGCCATCTTGAGCTTATATTAATGTAGGTACGCTTAGCGCTTGGTAGGTCAGGAGCGGAGGCGATCGACCTGCGATAGCTTGTCTGTAGGGGGGTGACTCCCTACATTCGGGAAATACCTGTGAAACAAGCATTTTTCCCATACCAGAGGGGATTACATATTGGATTACTAATAAACTCCGGAACTGGCATTTGATAAAGCTCGGCTGCCTTAGTGATCGAGTGAAAGGGTTAAAATTAAAAAATAAAAATACTATACCGTCTCACAAGAAAAACCCCCCGTTACTGATTTTATTTCTTCTCGATCCTCTGAAGAATGACAACCACGGCCATCTTCGTCTTGGATGCCTTCTACAGAATCATCTCCACCTACAGAGCACAACTCAGATCAGGGACTTCCTCAGATTGATCCAGAAAGTTCCTCTCCTCTCCTTAGAAGAACCAAAAGGAAGTTGAAAAGAAGCAACGGGTTTCTAGTGAAGGTCAAGAACCCGTATTTAAAGGTGGTCAAAATGGGTCTTCTGTGATTAAGGATTTTAATTCAAAGAAGTCCCCAGCAAACAGGAAGCTTCCTGCCACAAGGCCTAAAGTCTTCAAGCCTGTTGTAGAATCTATTGTAGTGTTTCAACAACGAGGTCTAAAATTTCTCTCAATCTCGGTTCCTTGTGTCTAAGGCTTACACTGCTAAATTTTATTCTAAGGACAATGAGAAAAACTAGATTGTGATAAACCATCGAAAAATTCTTTTTGAAAGATTAGTTAATTGAGGGAAAATAAAGATATTGAAGCTGTGATTGTAAAATTGCTATAAGGATACAAAGATGCTGGGTACTGTTACTAAGGCTAGGCCCTTTTCAAGTACCTTAGTCTACGAGTTCTATACTAATCTTCATTTTGATATTTCTCATCTTGTTTCACCTCGACATAGGCTTATGTATGTTCGAGGAAAAATTGTGCGTTTTTGTCTAGAATTATTAATGCTTATCTTGGTTGTACTAACTATGACATTGGAAGGATACGTGAACTTGATCAGAATGTGGATATGAACGAAGTAGCTGCTGCCTTGACTCACATTGAAACTTCTTGGCCCGAGTCCAAATCTCTTCGTGCAGCTGAATTGACAGCCAAATATGCTGTCCTACACAAGATTGCATTGGCAATTAGATGCCTATTCTACATCTCAACACGGTATCTTCTGACTTGGCTATTTTGCTCTATGTTCTTTTGTCACGGCTTGCAATTTGATATGGGCAAACATCTATTTCAAACAATTGTGGGATACTCAAAGAATGTGACCACTTATGGAGTCTTTCCCTTTCCATCTCTGACGCACAGTATTCTTCACTCCCAAAATGCATTTTCTTTGACTGCTGATTTGGTAATGGCTCCATGTAAGCCTATCTCCATTTCTCATAAGCTTTTGTCCGGAGATCCCTTCAACGATGTTCATGGAGTTTCTGCTCCTTCGTCCACTGTTCCACCTCCTGTGCAACATCTTCTACATCTCCTTTGCATAGGTTTCTCACGCTCGAGTTGGAATAGATCCAGCTGAAGGAAAAACGTCTGGCTGACAAGCATGTCCGGCTCTACAAGAGGGAACTGCAGATCCAAGATCTTTTTGCTCAGTTTTCTTCATCCATTGTTCCGACAACGCCGGGCAGTTCCTTCGATTTAGCTGGTACTGATTGAGACCACTTTGGCCACTTTTTTGTCAAAAAAGGGGAGATACAGATTTTATGTTTGTATGCTTTTGTTTGCTGCTTTAGTTTTTGCTTAGTTTGCTTTAGTTTCCTTATATTTTTTGTGTTTTGCCAAAACAATACCAAAGGGGAGATCGTTAGGAATCTTGTATTGGCATTATTTTGTCCGTTATTAAATTTGACTTTGAATTGACTTTTGTCCAGGCTTTGGAAAGTTTTTAGTAATTGATTACATTATATATATATCATTGGGTTTCCTATTTATTGGTTTCCTATTTGCTATTATTCCTTGTTCAGGAAATAAATCGGGAAATAATCAATTCAAATTAGTTATTAACAAGAATTTGAAAACTAACTGATTTGGAGTTGAAATATTTAAGGAAAATTGAAATCGTGCTACTTGATTGCTTTGGATATTTATTTTCTGTGCTTATTGATAACGTGTAGTTTTCAAGAGTGTTAAAAGCAAGATTCACTGGGTAACAATAAAATTTGGAAAGTCAAGACTGTAAACAAATTTGTTTTAGCTTTAAAGATTTGTTGCCTTTATTGTTGCAACAGAATCGGCAATAAAATCCAATCAGTGGGCTTTTTAAAGGTCTCAAATTGTAAGCAATATTGGCTATTTATATGAAGTCTCACAGTGGTCTATACACATCTTGAGAGGCTTAGGATTACTGAGAGATCATTTTGTGAAAGTCTTAATTTTCTTTATTTTCAAGAGAAGAATTTTGATTTTTTGAGAGAAAACTTAAAGTTGAAGGGATTTCAACATTAAATCGAGAGGATTTCACTGAACATGTTTATTAGGTAGTTATGATAAGCGTCATACTTAGAGAAAGAGTCTTTAGGTGAATAAGTCCAATTGAATTACAACTTTGTTTACCTAGTGTAGTGTTCATATGTTTAGGCATGGCTCTACGAATATAGGATGTTGTCGAACCGCGACACCAATCTCTCATTTCTATTTATTGTTTTATGTGTGGTACAAACTTGTTATAACATACTTAAACATAAACTTGGTAAAACACATAACCGGTACTTTCAAAATTGTTAACCAATAACAATTAAACTTGATAAGTTTTTGTACTTGAAAGTGCCGTAAATTTATCTTAGCTTAATGTTAAAAAAATAATAATGAATATTTCCTAATGTAAATAACTAAATAGTCGTTTACTCAATGATTTATAATAATTTGATGGTGCAATAGATAATCTTCCCAAGGTTTCTTAGGCTCTTTTCAAATATGCCACAAAAATGAAGCATGACTGATTTATGCCACTTAAAAAAATAATTACAAAAAATATCATATCACATCATCATATTATAATTTATAGTGCCAAATGTACCCTTAGAAAGTCATAATTAATTTCTCAAAAGTGTCACAATTAACAAAATCTAAATGCGGAACAAAAATGCACATGGTATCCATTTCCCATCTTTATTGGTCATTCATTGTTGTGCTATTGTCCATTAGATGTTCCTTGTAGGTTGCTTATCTATAGCATGAACATACTTGGATGAACTTTCACCAAACAAGTAAGAACTAGGTCTCGTAAAACATTTAAGAAAACATATCATAAAACATGCACGTGCCAGTTATGGTTTATTATGATACTGTCTTATTAATCTTATGAGACCAAATGTTCGTACAAGTTGCTCGTAGTCATTGAAAAGTTAGGGTTTGAAAAGTCCCAAACATATTATGATCTAAATTATTATTCTAAACATAAGCCTCTTTGTAGGTTAAAAAGTTGGTATGACTTTCAAGCTTAACTTATTCTTCTTAATTTCATTGGAATCATTAGTGAATACATAGTATGGCATGGAATCACATACTAAACATAAGGCATAAACATGCATTTATAATTTTTGTAAAGACAAGTAAAATATTTTATTTAGAAACTATATATACTATAGGTGAGATTCTTACTTACCTAATTTTTAGCAATTGGATTTGCTAACTTGCCAAAGTTTTCTATTATCTACTCTTTAGTTCTATAGAAAAACACCCAATGAGAATGTAACCTTAATTTATTTTATGCTGTGTGATTTAACATAATCATAAAGGAATTAAATCCTTTCTTGTAATAAATTTTTTTTGAGAAATCTTCTTATCCTTGTAAAGGATTAAGTAATCTAATTCTCATAATTTAGTTTTCCTTAACTGTCTTTAATTATCCCTGATAAAGTTGATAAATAGTCAATTAAGCAATTAAAATTAATTAATTAACTATCATATCCCATTACTAGGTCTAAGTAACTTTCCTTATTATTCATGTTAAGCTCATAATTGCATAAGAGGCCCATTTGAATTTGAAATATTAGGCCTATAAGCCCAAGTCTAGTCACTATTAATTTTCACAAGCGCAATATGGTTCATTAAGTGTTGTATGATTACAACTTCGGTTTTTGTATATATATACTTGCAAAATTGTATTTACTTATTTATACATACATAATTTAATAAAATAAAAATGTGGAAATATTACATTTGCGGTATCCATTCCCATATCCAACATTCATCCGCTGCTCACCATTGTCCATCAAGTTTCACTAATAAGTTTCTTACCTACAACATGAACATATTTAAATGAGCTTTAGCTCAGCAATTAGAAAGTTAATCTTGCAAAACATGGTTGAAAAACATTTAATTAACATACGCATGAACATTTTATACTTGCTAATGAACTTGTTTTATTCTTAATTATTTAAGCTTTATCTTATCATACCGAATAGACTAGAATATTTGTACTAGTCACATATGATCCTCGAGATGTTAGGGTTCACGAGGTCCGCTATGACACCGAAATCATAAAATGAAATTAAATTTAAAATATATCCTCATAAGTCGAGAGGTTGGTACAAAACCCTTAACTTAGTATTGTCTTATTTGTTTCACTTATCTTATTGTGTGTATACAATATGACATGTTACTACATAACATCACAAATCATAAATTGTAAACATAATTAACTTGAAAGTGACTAAGCAGTATAATTTATTATTGCACACATCACATGCTAATCATGACATAATCACAACCTAACATAACATGGCATGACATAAACATAATAAATAGTAATCATATCATAATTCAACATGACGTATCATAGTGTGACACAATATGACTTTGAATAACATAGTACGTTGTATCATAACATATCATAACAACACATCATAACATAACATGGTGTGACAAAGCACTAATCATGTATTTCATAATTTTTATAAAGACATGTAAAACAATGTATTTAAAAACTGTTATACTATAGGCGAGATTCTTACTTACTTCGATTCTAAGCTAAACGGGTCCACATATATCTCGCTAGTTTTATAGTATAGAAAGATTTCTTGATAATGGTCTTCAAGGGATTGTGGATGACTAAAAATGCTTCTTAGAGATTTCTAATTGCTGTAAATGTCATTCTAGACTTTGTTACTATTGCAGACCTCACCTCGATTTGTATGCAATGGTACTAGACAATTTCTAATGTGATGGAGTTAACTTAAATGGAGGGCACCATCACATTATCAAAACGAATCAAAAGGTGGCCTTGGATCGTCGATCAAAGGTCAAGATCACAAAACCCGAGGTATGTTGTAGCCTGGCCACCTATGACAGCATGTGGTAGCTCCAATCACCAGACAATGATGAAACTTTGGATCCTACCAGTTTTTGACCTTCTAAACTTGATGGTCTAGTCAATTTCACCAGAATTAGCCTTTATCTACATGGATCAAAGACCCATCAATGACAGAAAATGACAACTCTAATCTTGATTCTCTAGTGAAGACGTCCCAAACTTGATTTGTATCTTTTGTTCCCTAAAGTCTTCTGAACAATTTCCAAGTGGTGGTGCACCTTACTAAACTTAGGAATCACAAAAATGATTATGGTGGTAGCTTATTTACAAGGGTGTCTTTAATCCTAATTGTCACGACATGGAGAGTGCAATTGATGAAGGAAAAAGATTCCCCATCTCTCTTAAAATGTTTCCCCCCAATTAATTTGGATCGAGGTTGCAAGGAACATCAAAAGTGAAGTCTCCATGGTGGGTTGGTGACAGCAATGTTGAACCTCATCATTCGAACATGGGACTTTGCAATTTGAAGGGGGATCAAGCTCGGTGTCAACATCTAATTCGAACGGCATAGCGATGTGCTTCACTGCCACTTAAAACGGTCAAATTGATAAAGGTACAGTGGACAGTGATGGCTTGCTTCGACGAGGCTTCTCTGACCAAATCGAGGAGTGGCATCTATTGGATTTTATTCTTCTTGTCGAGTTGAGTCTGTTGACACCAAAATCACATAGATTGGTGCTTGGATTATAGAGAAATCTTGCCAAAAAGATAGTTTATTTTTACGGCTTTGACTAGCGATTGTAGGATACTTTAGTAGAGTTACGATTGGCACAGCACATTGTTGGACTTAAGTCATCTCGATCTATCTAATGGTCTAAGAGGTGTCGAAAACCAATGCCAGAATCTTAGTCAAAGTTTTCACAGTGAGGGGAAGAGAGAGAAACTAGAGAGAGATAAAGGGTTAGCACCTTATATCTTTCTATTTACATTCATTTAGAGGATTAAAAATTGCCGAAATAAATTTAACATATATATTTATATATAAAACTCTAGATTTTTCTTTCGCCATAAAAATGTCATTTGATAATTTAAATAACTCACATAATCAACACTACAAAATCTGCCAACAAAGCCAAGGCAATGAGCAGTCCTCATTGAAAATTATGGATTAAATCATTTACGTAAAATAATTTACAAAAATTACTACCATAATAGACACATAAAATCATAGCATATCCAAAACTCAACTCTAAATAAATTCGAAATAATTCAAGGAACATGTTTAAATTCAGTGTTAATATTAACATTAGACATACTACACAACAAATACTTTTCATTCAAACATTTTTATAAAATTAAATATGTATGATATGCTTTTAGAATTTTTCATGTGATATGCTCACCATATAAATAAACGTTAGAAAAAAAATCAATCTTGTAAAAACACACTCAAAAGTATGATTTATTATCTTACGAATTATATAGAGCATATTAGGCAAACATTCATGACCATTGAATACTTGATGATCAATGAATTTTATCTTAAAACATAATAAAGATATGAAGTTCAAAATTTACAGACATTTAAGATAACATATCAACAATCATAATTTTTTACAAAACCAAAAGACGCTTTTTGTCCCATAAAATGGACTCTATAAAACATAAATACAAATTTGTTAGCAAATAAAATTTTGTGAGCAGTGTTGGATTGAAAGCTCATAACATTAAAAATATATTAAATGAAAATTTATAAAAAATTTCAAACATTCGTAACATATATATATACATCATATTTAAAAATCACAACAAAATAAAATCATTTGATTTCGAAACATTACAAGCAATTTTATAGAATAACCAAAAAACTTCAAATAATTACAACACATTCCAACAACAAAACATTATTTTAATGTAATTTCATGCTATCATATGAATATAAATGCTTTCAACCATAAAATAACATTATCATAATCAAAGTAATAAAAAAATAATTTATATTTCATAAAACATATATGTATACACATTAATAATTTATATTTCATAAAAAAAAAGTATACATATTCACAACATAAAAGAACAATTTTCTAAAAAAGTTTGTCACAAAAACAATGCATATCAATTGTAAAAAATTTAAAACTATGAAAACCTTTAAACTATACCTTAAATTCTTATGTTGCCTTTAACAAATATAAAGACTTGCACGTAAAATCTTCAAAAAGAATTCCTTCTACTTTGGCTTGAAAGAAAAGAGGAGTAATGAATTCTTGGCTTTGAGGATTAGATAGATGATGGAGGCTTTTTTGGACAATTTTTAAGTGATAATTAAGGCTATGAACATGTCTTTTAGAAAAGGGTGAGGGAGAGAATTTCTTTAGCAAAAAAATAAGAGAACTTGAAGGCTTTAGTGGCTTAAAGATATATTTATAGGTTTATGAGAGAGGAGACATGCATACATATATATATATATATAACGTAATATATACTCAAGTTAAACGTAACATATAATATAACGTAATATTCAAGTTACGTATACATATAACGCAATATAATATATATATATATATCAATTATTTAAATTAGACGATTTGAATTTATATTCATGTATATATATATATAACATAATAGATATGTAGTAACCTTATAAAATAATAATATATATAAATTATTCAAATTAAACATTTAAAATTATATAAGTATACACACACGTTAAAAGTTTTCAAATTTATTTCTATGGTGCATTCAAACTAAT
>CAMOHE010047018.1:45670-70578 GCA_946598075.1 Artocarpus hirsutus
TTAGATAGATGATGGAGGCTTTTTTGGACAATTTTTAAGTGATAATTAAGGCTATGAACATGTCTTTTAGAAAAGGGTGAGGGAGGGAATTTCTTTAGCAAAAAAATAAGAGAACTTGAAGGCTTTAGTGGCTTAAAGATATATTTATAGGTTTATGAGAGAGGAGTAATATGAGTCTAAAAAACCCTAGTCTAGGGGTGGTAATAATCGTGTTCGTGTCGATACGTTTACAACACGGCACGTTTAGCCCGAACGCGAACACAACACGATTAATAAATGTGCCAAAAATGCAAACACAAACACGACACGCCTATGACACGCGTAACACGACACGACACGATTAACACGATTATTAAACGTGTTGTGACAGGTTGACACGATAACAACACGCATGAGACACATTTATGACCCAATTAACTAAAAATTAAAAAAAATTAAAAAAATTAAAAAAAAAATTTAAAAAGCCAATAAAGAAAATTAACAAAAACACAATATCTCATTAATACTAACCTACTATAAATTTTCAAATATTTTTATTTTTAAGTTTAAATGTGTTATAAATGGGTAGGTCGTGTCGTGCCATGTTGACACATTTACAGCCCGTTTAATTAAACGTGTTAAGGCGTGTTTAGTGTGTTAGCACGAATTCAACCCGTTTATTTTTGTGTTAATCACGCCAACCCATTTATGGCACAATTAATAAACGTGCGGTCCAAACCCGTTTATCTCGTGTCGTTTTTGTATTGTGTCATCGTGCCGTGTTCGAATTACCGGTCCTCCTAGTCCTAGTTTAATTAAGTTTCTCTGTTTTTTTTTTTCTTTTCCTTCACGTCAACAAAGTTGCCCCCTTTTTTCTTCTTTACACGACAACCAATCAGTTGCCTTAACTTAAAATTTGAAGTTACATGCATACATATATATATATATATATATATATAACGTAATATATACTCAAGTTAAATGTAACATATAATATAACGTAATGTATATTCAAGTTACATATGCATATAACGCAATATAATATATATATATATATCAATTATTTAAATTAGACGATTTGAATTTATATTCATGTATATATATATAACGTAATAGATATGTAGTAACCTTATAAAATAATAATATATATAAATTATTCAAATTAAACGATTTAAAATTATATAAGTATACATACACGTTAAAAGTTTTCAAATTTATTTCTATGGTGCATTCAAACTAATGGCATTATACTATATATATATATATATATATATATGTATGTGTATATGTAAAAGAAGATAATTCAACATATACACATAAATTTATACACAAACTATATATATATATATCCAATATCAAAATTCAACTATCACAAACAATAATAATTTAAATACTTTATGCATAACATCATTTTTGACATTAACATCTCAAGCACATCGATTTGTGATGACTGTCATATGTGACATTACTAAACAAAACATTAATTCACTTGGAATAAATCATAAATAGCATGTAAAATATCATGTTCTAGTGTTAAACTTACATAATTATCTGTATAAGAGTTTCATCCTTGAAACTTAAAATAACTACAAATAGTAGGCTTTACATAGCCTTATCTTCTCTGTGGTTACGCCATGAGACCTTAGCTGATGCGATTTCCCTATTTCTCAAAGTCTTGATCCTAGTCTCATATCCCTTTTCTATGTAGCTTCTTTAATGTTTTGATTTCCTAATAACTCTTTGACTAGAGAAATGTCTTTGTTTTGTAATATCTTTGTTTTCAACTAAAGACATAGTTGGTTTATCCTTATGAATTATATTCTCTCAAACTTCTTATTCTTTCTTTTTGGGCAAAAAAACATAGATCCAATATGTACTTCCTCAACATATGAACATAAAAAACGTGTAAAAATTCAAGGTTTTATATCCTTCCCTCCTCTAAGGGTTTCGTCCTTGAAATATATATAATAATGAATATATAGAGAAATTTTTAATCCTTTTTCTTAACATTGTTTCTTTTCACATAAAAATTTCTTCAAAAATCATATCTAATTATAGTCATCATACATCCAACTAACAATATCATATGCAATATTTGAATTCTCTTCTTACCACTCTGTCTATCATCCTTCAAAGAAGCATAAAACTACGCACAACATTAATTTTCTCTTTTCTTTATATCTTACATTTCATGTATGTAAACTTGTCTTTAGTCACATGCCAAAAGAGAATTGTACTCTAGGAACTCTTTACTCCAAAATATACAAATGATCCCAAAATATTTAGATTTAACTTTAAGATACAAAAAACAACACACTCTAATAAATCTACTCATACATCCCCTCGTTCATGAAATAACCAATCCCGTTTATGACAATGAAAATACACCATATTTGAAGCTTGACTTTCTTTTCTACAATTTTTACAATAGAATATTAAACATTGATTTTAAAAAATCATGTATCACCATAAAAATTTTAGGTTGCTCTATCACCTAGTTCCATAATTTCCTCAATCAATATCATCTAAAAGAAAACAATAATCTCATATTTAATGTCTAGTCTTCTGCATTAATAATTCTAGAATACTCCATTGAAGTCTCTACTATTTCAAAGGTCATCCATAAGAGGAAGTACTATGTGTGATCTCTATTATATCACGCTATGCACTATTTAATTTGCTTAAATATTATCATAAATAATTTTCTCCCAAAATTAATCCTCACTAATCCTTAAACATTCATGTAGTCAATGTTGATAACATGCACATTTTCAAAACATTCTTCACTTAAAAAAATTACTACAAAGATCTTATACAAAATCCTTTTATTAACCTGGTATAATCTCAAACTTGTTCATTTAAAATATATAACTATCTTTACACTTCTCTTGAGCTACATATCATTCATCTACTCCTCCATAAAATTTTTCTCCAAGAAAAATAATATAATCACATAATTAACCACTTGTCACAAAACTTCTTGAATGTCAACTATTCTGTTGCATATAAATAATTAGATAAAGACCGCTTCTTTCTCCAAATAACATAAGTCTATATTTCACCGACTAATAAGATAATTATAATATAGTATTGGAAATGTAACTTAATAAATAAAAATATATATATATATATATATTAAAAGGATAATAATTTCTATATTTATTTGGAGGACTTGAAACTAACATGTGGCAATGCATATTGGAAACAGAAACTGCTCTGATACCATAACTGTAACACCCCTTTATGGGCACCATAGGGAATGTTGCTTTTATAGTTAAACAATAATTATTGATAAGAAGTTCAAAACAATCAACAACACTCAAAGAAATATCCTAGGAAATACATCCTTTTTTTTCTTTAAAAACTACTTACCGGATTTAACTTTTCCTCCCTGGTTAGCTTGATGGAACACCTAAGGCATTTGGCTAATCGATCACCTATAGAAACGTAGTTTATAGAAAAATAATATTTAACAAATACAAACTCACACATATAATGCAAGCAGTCTTAACTTTTAATCAAACAACTAATTAAGACTAATTCTTGAGAAATGAACTATATAGCATATTATTTAATAATAACCTAAGAACTAAAAATCTAAAATACAAATTACATTCAATAAAACATAATTTCAAAAGAACATATCACAAGTAAAATTAAGTCTCAAACAAATAAAAATGTGCAACATAATGTATTAAATTTTTTTTTGAGTTTAAATTCTTTTCATGACATGACTCCATTTCCAATCCAACATTCCTTGCACACACGCCTACCCTTATCCTCCATCCTAGTCAACCTACATCTTATCCTATCTGTAACATGATATAAAATATGAACTTTCATAAAAACATAACATAAGATCATAATTGTAAACATAATAGTGCTCAAGGCACATGTTCATATATATATAATATCTTTCATTTAAACTACCATATTTAAACATTATTTATTTTATTTTCGAGGTCAAAGCGTTGCACTATTAACATCGTAGGCATGCCATCACGAATGGAGTAGGGTAACTAGTCCCAAACTAAACATGACAATTCCAAACCGTGCGGGACATCATAAACATAAACATAAGGTGTTTAACACTTAATTAAGTGATGCATATACACACTAGTCTTGTCTCCTTCATCATTACCCTCATCATTTTCTTCCTTTTTATTCAACTCTTTTCTCTCTCTCCCTCATGTCTCTCTTCTTCTCATTCTCCTTACTTCTCTTTTATTTTCTTCTTCCCCTTTCATTGTGACACAAAACCAGAGACAAACAAAAGAAAAACTCAAGCAACACCCAAGATTTCCAAGCTATTTCTCTCAAAATCTCCACAAACTTTTCCCCTAAAATCTCTATAAACAACCCCTCACCAACTCAAAGATTAAGGAAGATTGGATGTTTTCAATATCAAGCCATACTTTTGAACTAAGTTTTCAGGTTAGATTTTCAGAACTTGAACTTTGGTTTGAGATTGTGTTTTAGCATAGAAAGTCGTGAGAAATGCATTTTAATGTTTATGAAAAGGTCCTAAAACAAGAAACTTAAATCATAAACCTTTGCTTATAAATCATTACTTAACATTTTTATAACTTTATTAGGTTGTTTGTGAGAATGTACTTATTTGACTTGCTTACTTGCTAAACCTTAAATTGGGTGATATTGTCGTAGTTCTCGATGTGCTCGCCTTTTGGAGTGCTCATGTTAATCATTCATATAATACATGAAATTAATATTCATGTTCATGATATCATTTAATGCCATATTATATCATCATATATCATTTTTTAACGAAACAAAGTATCTTTGAGTCACAAACATGCACTTAGAATCAAGAAACGTAAAGACAAAACTAGACCTTTAATCACTTAGAGAAATAAATCTCAACTTATAAGCATGAAGAAAGTCTAAAACTTATTCTATAGTATAGGTAATATATAAAAGCATCAAATCAAATTTTATTCTCTTGAAAATATTAATCCAAAACACCTTTTTCTATTTTCCAAAACATTGAAGTAATCTGTCAGTCACAAAAACTAACTGACCTTTAAGGATTCATCACCTTATATCTTTCGACTCATGCTCAATTAAAGCTTAAAAATTTGCAGAAATAAAATTAACACATATATATAACTCCCAAATTTTTCTTTAACTATAAAAAATTCATTTGATAATTTAAACAAATCATAAAATAAATACTACAAAATCTACCAACAAAACTTGGGTAGTGAGTAGTCCTAATTAAAAATCATGGATTAAATCATTTATGCTATAAAATAATTTATAAAAACTAGTATGTATAATAGACACATAAAATCATAGCATATCTAAAATTTAATACCAGATAAATTTGAAATAATTCAAAACATATGTTTGAATTCACAATTAATATTAACATTAGACATGCTACACAACGAATACTTTTTATCAAACTTTTCTATAAAATCAAATATACATGATATGTTTATGGAATTTCTATATAACATGTTTAGTATATAAATAAATGCCAGAAATATAATAACTCTTGTAAAACATTTCAAAGTATCATTTATTATCTCATGAATTATATAGATTATATCAGGCAGACATTCATAACCACTAAGTACTTGGCGATCAAGAAATTTTATCTTGAAACATAATAAAGAAATGAAGTTAAAACTTTATAGACACTTAAATAACATATCAACAATTACCCATAATTTTTTACAGAATCAAAAGACACTTTTTGTCCTATAAAATGGACTCTAAAATATACAAATATTAATGTACCAACAAATAAAACTTCATGAGCAATGTTCAATTGAAAGCTCATAACATTAAAAATATATTGAATAAAAATTTATAAAAAAAATTCTAGACATTCGTAACATATATATACACATTGTATCTAAAAATCGCAATAAAATAAAATCATTTGAATTGGAAATATTATCAGCAATTTTACCAAATTAATTACAATACATTCCGATAACAAAACATTATTTTCAAGTAATTTCATGATATTATATGAACATAAATGCTTTCAACCATGAAATAAACATTATCATAATCAAAGTAATAAACAAAAATAATATATATTTCATAAAAACATAGATGTGTACACATTCACAACATAAAAGAACAATTTTCTAACATAGTTTGTCACAAAACCAATACATATCAATCATAAAAAAAATTTAAAACCATGAAAACCTTTAAACCATACATTAAATTCTTATAGTTTTTTTCAACAAATGCAAAGTCTTGCAATCAAAATCTATAAAATGAATTCTTCTACTTTGACTTGAAAGAAAAGAAGAGTAATGAATTCTTAGATTTGAGGATTAGAGAGATAATAGAGGCTTTCTTGGAGAATTTTTGAGTGATAATTGAGAATTTTTGAGAATTTATAATTGTGTATATATATAATAGATATGTAGTAATCTAATAAAACGATATAATATATATACATAATAAGAAGATAATTCAATATATACACATAAACTTACACATCAACTATAGATATACATATATATATATTCAATATCAAAATTCATTCGTCATAGAGAAAAATAATTTAAATATTTTATGTTTATCATCATTTTTAATGTGAACATCTTGAGCACATCGATCCTTCGTGACTGTCACCTGTGACATCACTAAACAAAACATTGATTCACTTGGCATCAATCATAAATAGTATGTAAAATATCTAGCGCTAAATTTATTAATTATCTATAGAAGACAACGGCAGGCGTTACAAGTCAATTAGTACTAACACTTGACTTAAGAACCTTATAAATAGGGAGGTCTTAGACTCAAGTTTTTGGGGACACGAACAAATCCTTAAGGGCTACTAGGTGCCCAAATAAGACAGTACATATGAGTAATGAGTATAAGACCCGCCTATGTCGGGGTCCCGACAGGTGGACCCCAAGGGGGTTGAGGCGTTACACATCTATCCATCCATCCTCTATGTTTAGCTGTAGCCTGATTCTTATCTACAATGTGATATAACTTAAGTAAGCATTAAGCTTAGTAAGCACATATGAAATCTCACTAAACATAAACATGAGTGTTTCTTTTGACATAATCATGGTGGTACATAAAGTACACCTCTTTAGAACATATGTTCTTTTTTCTTTTTCATATTAAAACCATTCATTTTATTCTTTAGGGCCTAAGTGTTACACCATTAACATTAACATCATTATGGTGCACCGTGACGAGAAGGGAAGGGTAGCAATCCCAAACCAAACATGACAAGCCCACCTTGGGGGACTAATATCACCATTGGGTGTGTAGTGCTATATATCTATACATATATATTTTTGAGAAAACATCTTATGCATCATAAAACAAACGTTGAAAACATTCATAAAATGACATTCTTCAAAACCATTGTAAAAATGGTTCTTCTAAAAGAGAAATGCATAGACATTAATAACATATGACATTTATCAAAACTTTTTATAACCCTTTATCATGTTGTAGGTTAGAGTGTACTTACTTGGCTTGTAGCAAATTACTTAACCTCTTGCAAATGGATGGTTTCCTCTACCTACAATGATTTAAGTGACTCAAAAGTCTTTAACATATAACATGATCATAAAAGAACTATTCTTAGCATAATAATATACTAAAAATATCACATATGTCATTATGGCAAAAAGCAATTATGTGTTTAATCATTTAGAAGAATGTATACAAATGACATCACATTCTAGACAAGTCCACAAATTGATCTAGGCAATTAACAATCAATAATTTTTCTAAGATCATACAAAATTTTGATGACTCTAAAATTTTAATACAATATTTCTAACATGCACACATAGTACTAGATTTAATTTTATCACAATTGAGCTATTGTAATTATTTGTTTCTACATTTTAGAAATCAAAAAGTAAAAACTATTGCTTGACAAAACACATGGGTAGTCAACAATCAAGGAATTTTCTAAGATTACACAAAATTCTAATTGATCCAAAATTTTACCATAATGTTTCTAACATCTACATATAGCACCAGATTTTTTTTCATCATATTTAGATCACTCTAATTATTTTTCTAACATTTTAATATTTACAAAGACATTATTGGGATTTTGCTGAAACAACTGAGTAGTGTACTTTCTAAGATTTTTAACTTAATTTTTAACATTCATATGAACCCAAATTTTATAGGTAATAACTACATGATTGAACATTAATGAATTTTTTTTGGCGTTAACCACATTTCAAAACATTCTCAAACAATTCAATGAATTCAAAGGCAATCTAAGAATAGTAATAAACAACATTTGGTATAAATTCTCAAAAAAATATATTGTATTTGAACCTGAAATTTTTATGACACATACCTAGCATATATGTGAACAATGCATAAAAGGACTTTCCTTAAAATATTATTTCTATACTTGTTGGAAAATCTTGTAGTGTAAATTTTTGGTCTAAAAATGGGTTTGAGTAATAATCTGATAAAAAATTGTTTCTTAAACAAAACTAAATATTAAACCATAAAAAATCAAACGTACATATACCACAATATCTACAACACCTGCCATTTTCATGTAATGGTTAAAGATAGATATATAACAATGTTAAGTAATTTCTTAATGATATAATATTACTGACCATTTTATTTTGAGTATAATGATCAGTGACGATCACGTGGAATTGATGTGCTTAAGATATTTATGTCAAAAGTGATGACAAGCTTAAAATATTTATTTTTTTTAAGAGTTTCAACTTGCTCTAAATTTATAATTTTTATAATACTCTAGAGTTATATATGCCCTAAAGTTAAATTCTTGATGATGACATGAATGTTATTACATATTTTCTTATTTTTATAATATTAAGGATGTCATGATAGTTACAAGTGTATTAATATTTTTGGGGTCATAAGAGTAAATATTATTGTCGTGTATAAACAATTATGTATTTTAATTATATTACATTATATCATATTTTAATATATTTATATTTATATTATGTTATATTATATTATGTTACATATTATATTATATTATTTTATATATTATATAGTACATATATATTACGTTAACCGATAAAAAGTTTAAGTATAATATAGGAAAAAAAAGAAAAAAAGAAAAAGAAAAAAAAAACTGAATTAGATTAGGATTAGGGTTTTAGTCTCTACATAAAATCTATATAAAGACCTCTTATTAGTAACCCTATACTCATACTTCATTCCTTCCTCATGATTGGTTTCATGCTTGGTTTTCTTTGACTTTTTCAAGATTTATAATCTTCCTACTTTCATTCATCTTGGTAAGTGTATCAATTATTTAACATGTTTGTTTGATGTTTTGGTGTATTGTGTTAGTCTTAGAATTATTACTCTCATACATGGATTCTTTTATTGTATGTATTTCATGTCAATTGGTGATTGAAAAAAGTTAATGATCTGGTTATTTTGATTAACTTCTTATTAAACCCTAGATTAGACATATCATATATTTTCATATTTTGTTATATAGATCTTTATGGGTATATTTTATTATCAATTGGTATCACGTTAATTATCTGTTTACAATTTTAATTGAGGTTTTATTGGGTTATGAATTGGTATTGGTTTTTTTTATGCCTTAAGCCTACTTTTCATACAAACACCTAATAGCTATCGTGTTTCAGCAATTTTTGATTCTGTATTGCTCTGTTTATATTTTTCTTAAATTTTCCTCAAATAACATCTTAAGTTTCTTTTGGCTTTTGAATCGCTTGAATCAGAGTTTTCTTTGAATAGTTATGATTTTTCAAAATTGACCCTAAAAGCTGTGCAGTTTTACACAGACCCAAAATTTAGACTGAATTTTGAGGACTTTCTCTTCATGTAACGTATTGTCAAAATATGTGTGTAATATATCAAATTATTTATTTTCAAGTCTAGTTTCCAATGCCACTAGATTTAGCTGATTTAGAGTTAAGATTAAATTATTATGAATTTTTAACCGAACAAAGGTCATTCTACCTACTATTGGGAATTATGCCCTAAATTCATAAATTGTGATTTTGTGTTTCTTAATATTATTGCATGACAAGGTGGTGTTCAATGATAGTATGAGATGTTTTTAGGTTGTCATAAAAATTTTAGTTTTTAGGTTGTCATAAAAATTTTAGGGTCAAAGGAATTTTATTTTAATTATTTGATTATGATGAACATATGTTGCTCACTGTTTTATGTGTTTAAGGTTTATTTTGTCGTTAAATTCTAATACATGTTTTGAATTGTTGAAAATTTATTTGAAGCTAATTTTCGGATATGTTATAGTTTTAGGTGTCTATTACATGCATGATTTTTGTGGAATTATTTTGTGAAATAGATATTTTATTATATGAATGTTAGATAGGATTATTCATTGCCTAGCTCTTGTTGGCAGATTTTATGCTATAAAGTGTGTGACTTGTTTTGGTTAACAAATGGAATTTTTATGACCAACGAAAAATCATGATATTTTGTTTATATGTTAGCTTTGTCCTTCTAGAGTCTCATGCTTTAATTGCATGTGAATTGTGAGTTATTAAATTATGAATACATAAGGGTCAGGCAGGTATTAGTATTGCAGTTTTTGCATGAATATTTATAAGTTAGTAAAGCTTATTTGTGTTTTTGTAATTGTTGAGATGGAAATATGAATAATGTCATATGGTTTTGGTTGATTTCATAAGAATAAAATTTATTTTTATTTGTATATGGATGTATGACACGAACACATTAAGAAGTAAGCACATTGAGACTACGGCGATGTCATCTAAGATAAGGTTTAAGTAAGCAAGTCAAATAAGTACATTCTCACCTGTAACATGATAAAAATTTACAAAAAAAATTTTGAGAATATAATTTATGATAATTTTTAAGTTTGTTTTTACATATTCTTTTCTCATAAAAACTCATGTTGCAACAAGAAAGTTTAATGAATGTTTCAATGATGAGGTATGTTGAAAGTATATCTATATATATGTATCACTTAATTAAGTATTGCACAACCTATGTTTATGTCTATGTTTATGATGTCCCAAAGGTTGGACTTGTCATGTTGAGTTTGGAATTAGCTACCCCTCTCTTCTCATGACGGCGCACCTACGATGATGATATTTATGGTGCAACATTTCGGCCCCCAAAGATAAAATGAATGAAGTTTTTAATGCGGATAATGATAGTGAAAGATATGTTCTATATGAAACTATACCAAGTGCACTATTATGTTAACGATGATTATGATTATGATGTTTCATAAGAGTGTTCATGAAATGTTTTATGTTGTGAGATAAGAAAATGTACTTACTAAGCTTATGCTTATTGAGTTTTTATATCATGTTGCAGACAAAAATAAAAGGCATATGGAATAAGTAGAGGACGGAGATCGGCATGTGCACTTAGAGTATTGGATTGGAAATGGAATCATGCCAAAAAAAAATTAATTACTTAAACAATGATTTTATTATTATTTTATTTTTATTTTTCACACTGATGTTGATTCAAGACTTGATTTATTTTCTTATAGACTTTTGAGATTGTGTAATACTTCTTTAATTGTGGTTACCTGAGGACTACGCTATGTTTCTTTATTTTGATATGGTTAAAATATTTGGATATATAAGTATTTTCTCGAGAGACTTAAACATTGTTTGAAGTTTTATGTGTTTATAATTTAGTAAATAATTGTATTGTAAACTAATCGTTTCTACAGATGATTGATTAGCCAAACACTATAAGTGTTTTGTTAGGCTAATCAAGATGAGAGAAGCAAATCTGGTAAGTTGTTTCAAAAAAAAAATTATGCATGTTTTTCCTAGGATATCTGTTTAAGTATAAGTATTTTACTTAAATTGTCTATCTCTAAATTATGATAACAACGATAAAAATAACAATTATTATGACGTCAGTAAGGGGGCGTTATAGTTTTGGTGTCAGTGCAGGTTTTTGTTTCTAATACACACCGCCACATGTCAATTCAAGTCCTCTAAGTAAGTATATTTTAAGTTAATTGTATGAATGTAAGTTTGATGATAAGTATAAGATTTCATTGTTTAATGATAAATGCCCTAGTGTATAATTTAGTAGTGAAATCTTATCTCATTCCCATAATTAGAGGTTCCTTCCTAAGTTTGTGATTCCTTTAGAAAGAACTCAAAACCAATGGTCATGGTTAGATCAATTATATGGTTAAATTTGACTCAAGGAACAAAACAATATGATGGAACAGAATATGGAAAGAAAGTATTGAACTTCCTTTATGGAGAATAAGTTTCTAATTGTAAGTTAATGGAAATTAAGATATAGAATGACCTAAATGAATTGCATGACTATGAGGATTTGGAAGTCTTCTATTATGTAAGAAATAATGTGACATAAAGGCTAGAGTTGTCGATATTCAGAGCAAATATGCTTATGATAAATTCTTGGTGATGCAACCCATATAATTATCCTAAGTGGGCTAGACTAATATGGAATACGAAGTGTTAGAAGGAGATACTAATTTCTTGAGGTAATACAAGAGAGTTTATGAATCCGATGATATGGTGTCCAGCATAGTTAAGTGATGATCTTTTGGGTCAACAAGAAATATTGCTATGTCAAGGAATTTGTAAGTTGACTTATATAGGTTTACATATGCTTTCATGTGCAAATAATGATAGTTTTTACTACTTATACAAGATATTTGGAAGAGTTAATTTGACAATGATTTTGATGATATAGATAGTTTGATTATAAAGGAATTCATTAATACATGTGTTTTATAATTTGAGTGTTAAACATGAAATATGAGCATGTATATTATTGGATGAGGTAATTGTTTGTATGTAAATTATTGGAGTTGCTAGAGGATTTTATTGCTATTGAAAAGAAAAAAAAGGGATTTGAAATCTAAGTTACTTTATGGTTAGGAGTGGACCCATTGTATTCTAATGGAAATCAAGTTAGTCAGACAACATGTTATAGTAATCTATTATTGGATGAATAATATAAGGTAATAAGTTGATGAATTTTCTTGAGGTTAGAATAGGAACCATGATGTTAATACTTGTAGAACTAAAGAATTGAGATGGTGTTGAAGTAAATATTATGATGAAAAAAGAGTAAGGACAATGCAATGATATGAAAGTAGAAAGAAATAAGGAACCTATGAGACAGGGATTCACTACGACAGCACCCTCTGGCAGAAATTGAATTTAAGATCAAGCTCACTCCAGGCACTGATGCAATTTCCAAGGCACTGTATAGAATGGCCCTAACTAAATTGCAAAGAGTTACATTCCCAACTAAAGGAACTTCTTAATAATGGTTTCATCTGATCGAATCACTCACCATGGGGAGCACTAGTTCTGTTTGTGAAGAGGAAAGATAGTTCCATGAGATTATGTATCCACTATCGAGAGCTAAGCAACGTGATGATCAAGAACAAGTACCCATTGCTCAAATTGATGATTTGTTCGAACAACTTAAAGGTGTGTCTGTATACTCGAAGATAGATTTACGGTCGGGATATCATCAACCAAAGATAATAGAAGAAGACATTTTTAAGATAGCACTTTAGATCGAGATATGGTAATGAATTTGTGGTTACACCTTTGGTTTAACAAATGCACCAACAGCCTTTATGGACCTAATGAATCGAGTATTCAAGGCTGATCTTGATGAATTTGTTATAGTGTTTATCGAAGATATTTTGGTGTAGTTGAAGAGTCATGAAGAGTATGCTGAGCACTTGAGGATTGTGCTAAAGACCTTGAAGAGACTTAAGATGTATGCAAGGTTTTCTAAGTGTGAGTTTTGGCTCGATAACATATCTTTCTTGGCTTATATGCATCAAAGGATGGAATAATGGTGGATCATTCTACAGTCGAAGCTGTTTTAAATTAGAAGCAACTAAAGAATGAAAGTAAGATAAGAAGTTTCTTAAGATTAGTTAGTTATTATCAGAAGTTTATAGAGGATTTCTCTAAGATAGCGACCCCCCTCATGCACCTAACGTGCAAAGGAAAGAGTTGAATGGACAGATGTATGTGAGAAGGACTTTCAAGAATTAAAGAAAAAGTTGACTATAATTGCAGTCTTGGTTACTTCAGAAGGGAATGATGGATTCGTGACTTACTGTGACGTTCGACCTAGGAGTGCTCCCTCAAGCCTTTATAGGACCCACCTTGCTGGCTCAATTGGTACTCGAGAAGGAAATAAGAACCTCTTAAGGGAGGTTTGAGGTTCGAACCCTAAGGATGCGAAAGAAAAACCCTGAGGGGTTAGAGGGCCTCAAAGGGGATAGTAAGGATAAGTGGGCGGCACGAGGATGGTCTACCAATAAGAGCCATAAGTCTGGGGGCCCCACAAGGTGGGTCCTACGGAGGCTTGAGGGAGTACGCCCAGGCTGGATGCCACACTTACAACGATGCTTCTATGATGGACCTTGGCATTGTATTGATGCAAAATGATAGAGTGATCACTTATGTCCCAAGACAACTAGAGGATTACGAGATGAACCATCCAGCTTATGACCTCAAGTTGGCAACTGTGGTTTTCGTGCTAAAGATCTGGAGGCACTATTTTATGGAGTCCAATGTAAGACCTTCACCGATTATCAAAGTTTAAAGTATATCTACACCTAGAAGGGCCGAATATAAGGCAACATAGATGGTTAGAACTAGTAAAGGAGTTTAATTGTGAAATCTGGTATCATCTAAGAAAGATGAATTGGATAAGTTGATGCTTTAAGTAAGGAGACAATTATAGCATTGATGCCATTGCAAATGAGGTTCTAACCTTTAAGGAAGGAAATTATGGTCTTCGATTTAGAACTTATGACAGGACAACTCTCAGCGTTGACTGATGACATTCGAAGTAATCGAAACGAAGATGCAAGTCTAGCAATGATCAAGCGAGAAATAAAGGAAGGAAGATGTAAGGAATTTTGAGTTACTGATGATGGAATGTTATGTCTTAAAGTTTTCTTACTTGTTTTCAATGTAAATCGTTTAAGGAAAAGATATAGATTCATGATACTCACTTATTCAATTCAACCAGGTGCGACAAAGATGTACAACGAATTAAGGATCAGATCTAGTGGTTTGGAGTGAAGCGTGATGTTACAAGGTATGTAAAGAAATATTTGACATGCTAGCAAGTTAAAGCTGAACACCAACAGCCTGGCCACAAATTGCAGTCAATATAGACACCGAAATGGAAATAGAAAGAAATTTCAATGGATTTCGTCACAAGATTGCTAAGAACTACAAATGGATTTGATGCTATTTAGGTAGTTATTGATCAACTAACAAAGACAACACACCTCATTCCCATCAAAATCAATCACTTTATGAAGCGGGTAGCGGAAATTTATGTCAAAGAAATAGTGAGACTTCATGGAATTTCTAAGCCTATCATTTATGATCATGATGGCAAGTTCACATTCAAATTTTGGGAAAGTATACAAACTACAACAAGAGCTAGGTTACACTTAAGCTAGCTTTTTCACCCTCAGACTGATGGCCAAACGAAGAAGTTGAATTTGAGTTTAGACAATATGCTTCGTGCTTGTACCATTAGTTACAAGACTAGATAGTGTAAAATGTTTCCATTAGCAGAATTCGCTTATAACATCGGTTATCAGGCGATGATAGAAATGACACCTAATGAGGCTTTATATAGATAGAAATGTAGATTGCCTTTGTGTCGGCACGAAGCTGGTGAAAAGAAAATGATGGATAGCAATGATAATGAAAAGATTTATTTTGTTATGAGACTTTTGTGATAATAAAGTTGATACGAAAGAGAATAGAGACCGATCAAAGCCATCAGAAGTGCTGTGCTAATGAAAGAAGAAAACCCTTGGAATTTGTTGTAGGCAATGTTGTATTCTTAAAAGTTGCACCAATGAAGGAAGATATAACGATAAAAAAGAAAGGCAAGCTAAACTAAGGTTATTGGATTTTGTGAAATTGTGAAGCTGATAGGCAAGGTAACTTATCAATTGAGTTCACTGTCAAAGATGTCATCCACTCATGATGCATTTTAAGTTTCGATGTTTTAAAAGTATGCCTCAAACCCTACGCATGTGCTAAAGCCACAGATGATTGAAATATGAGAAGAACTCAGTTATGAAGAAAAGCCAGTTGGGGTTTTAGATCAGAAGACTAAAATCTTAAGGAATAAAGAGATTCCTTTGTTCAAGGTCGAAATCACAAGGTCAAAGAAGCTACATGGGAACGTGTAGATGAAAAGAAAGCCAAGTATCTACAACTTTTTTGAGTTTTGAGGACAAAACTCTTATAAGGTGGGGGGAATTGTAACAGCCGCCATTTTTTATGTAACGATTAAAGATAGATATATAACAACGTTAAGTAAGTTCTTTATGATATAATGTTACTGACCATTTTATTTTGAGTATAATGACAGGTGACGGTTACGTGGAATTAATGTGCTCAAGATGTTTGTGTCAAAAGTGATGATAAGCTTAAAGTATTTATTCTTTTTTTAAGAGTCTCAACTTGCTCTAAATTTATAATCTTTATAATGCTCTAGAGTTATGTATGCCCTAAAGTTAAATTCTTGATGGTGACATGAATGTTGTTGCATATTTTCTTATTTTTATAATATTAATGATGTCATGATAATTACATGTGTGCTAATATTTTTGGAGTTATAAGAGTAAATATTATTGTCGTGTATAAACAATTATGTATTTTAATTATATTACATTATATCATATTTTAATATATTTATATTTATATTATGTTATATTATATTATATTATATTATATTATGTTACATATTATATTATATTATGTTATATATTATATTATATATTATATACTACATATATATTACCTTAACTAGTAAAGAAAAAGAAAAAAAAGAAACTGAATTAGATTAGGATTAGGGTTTTAGTCTTCACATAAAATCTATATAAAGATCTCTTGTTAGTAACCCTAGACTCGCACTTCATTCCTTCCTCATTGATTGGTTTCATGCTTGGTTTTCTTTGGCTTTATCAAGATTTCTAATCTTCCTATTTTCATTCATCTTAATAAGTGTATCAACTATTTAACATATTTGTTTGATGTTTTGGTGTATTATGTTAGTCTTAGAATTATTACTATTATACATGGATTCTTTTATCGTATGTATTTCATGTCAATTGGTGATTGAAAAGAGTTAATGATTTGGCTGTTTTGATTAACTTCTCATTAAACCCTAGATTAGAGATATCATATAGTTTCATATTTTTTTATATAGATCTTTATGGGTATATTTTATTATCAATTGGTATCATGTTAATTATGTGTTTACAATTTTAATTGAGGTTCAATTGGGTTATGAATTGGTATTGATTTTTTTTTTTATGTGTTAAGCCTACTTTTCATACAAACACCTAATAGCCACCGTGTTTTAGCAATGTTTTATTATGTATTTCTTTGTTTATATTTTTCTTAAATTATTCTCAAATACTAGACATCTTTAGCTTTCTTTTGGCTTTTGAATCGCTTGAATCGGAGTTTTCTTTAAACAGTTATGATTTTTCAAATTTGATCCTAAAACCTGTGTAGTTTTACACGGACCTAAAATATAGACTGAATTTTGAGAACTTTTCTTTATGTAAATTATTGTCAAAATATGCATGTAATATATCAAATTCTTTATATTCGAGTCTAGTTTCTAATGTCACTAGATTTAGCTAATTTGGAGTTAAGATGAAATTATTATGAATTTTTAAGTGAATAAAGGTCTTTTTGCCTACTATTGGGAATTATGCCCTAAATTCATAAATTGTAATTTTGTGTTCCTTGATGTTATTTTATGACAAGGTGATATTCAATGATAGTATGTGATGTTTTTAGGTTCTCATAAAAATTTTAGGGTCAAAGGAATTTTATTTTAATTATTTGATTATGATGAATATGTGTTGCTCACTGTTTTATGTGTTTAAGGTTTATTTTGTCTTTGAATTCTAATGCATGTTTTGAATTGTTGAAAATTTATTTAAAGCTAAATTTTGGATATGTTATAGTTTTGGGTGTTTATTACATCCATGATTTTTGTGAAATTATTTTCTAAAATAGATAGCTTATTATATGGATATTAGATAGGATTGCTCACTGCCCAGCTATTGTTGGCAGATTTTATACAATGAAGTGTGTGACTTGTTTTGGTAACCAAAAGGAATTTTTATAACCAATGAAAAATCATGATATTATGTTTATATGTTAGCATTGTCCCCCTAGAGTGTTATGCTTTAATTATGTGTGAATTGTGAGTTATTGAATTATGAATACATAAGGGTTAGGCAGGTATTAGTATTGCAGTTTTTGCATGAATATTTATAAGTTAGTAAAGTGTATGTGTGTTTTTGTAATTCTTGAGATGGAAGTATGAATAATGTCATATGGATTTGGTTAATTTCATAAGAATGAAATTTATTTTTATTTGTATATGGATGTATGACACGAACACATCAAGAAATGAGCACATCGAGACTACGATGACGTCATCTAAGATAAGGTTTAAGTAAGCAAGTCAAGTAAGTACATTCTCACCTGCAACATAATAAAAGTTTACAAAAAAGTTTTGAGAATATAATTTATGATAATTTTTAAGTTTGCTTTTACATATTCTTTTCTCATGAAAACTCTTGTTGCAACAAGAAAGTTAACGAATGCTTCAATTATGAGGTATGTTAAAAGTATATCTATATATATGTATCACTTAATCAAGTGTTGCACAACCTATGTTTATGTGTATGTTTATGATGTCCCAAAGATTGGACTTGTCATGTTTAGTTTGGGATTAGGTACCCCTCTCCTCTCATGACGCCACGCCTATGATGATGATATTTATGGTGCAACATTTGGGACCCCAAAGATAAAATGAATGAAGTTTTTAATGTGGATAATGATAATGAAAAATAAGTTCTATATGAAACTGTATGAAGTGCACTATTATATTAATGATAATTATGATTATGATCTTTCATAAGGGTGTTTATGAAATGTTTTATGTTGTGAGATAGGAAAGTGTACTTACTAAGCTTATGTTTACTTAGTTTTTATATCATGTTGCAGGCAAAAGTAAAAGGTATATGGAATAGGTGGAGGACAGAGACCGGTGTGTGCGCTAGGAGTGTTGGATTGGAAACAGAATCACTCCAAAAAAAATTTTAATTACTTGAACGATGATTTTATTATTAATTTTATTTTTATTTTCAGCACTGATGTTGATTCAAGTCTTGATTTATTTTCCTATAGACTTTTGAGATTGTTTAATAACTTTTTAATTGTGGTTACCTGAGGACTACGCCTTGTTTCTTTATTTTGATATGGTTAAAATATTTAGATATATAAGTATTTTCTCGAGAGACTTAAACATTGTTTGAAGTTTTGTGTGTTTATAATTTAGTAAATGATTGTATTATAAACTAATCGTTTCTACAGGTGATCGATTAGCAGAACATTGTAATGTAAACTAATCGTTTCTATAGGAGATCAATTAGCTGAACACTATAGGTGTTTTGTTAGGCCAATCGAGGCGAGAGAAACAAATCCGATAAGTTGTTTCAAGAAAAATTTCTGCATGTTTTTCCTAGGATATATGTTTAAGTATAAGTATTTTATTTGAATTGTTTATCTCTAAATTATGATAATAACGATAAAAGTAACAATTATTATAACGTCTATAAAGGGGCGTTACAATATCATAGTAAAAATGTTTTATGAAAATAGATGGAAAAATTGATGTCATGACGTGGTTGAAATTCTATTTCGACACCGTAACAATTTCGGCGGTTACACCAAAATTTTATCAGTTTAGCTTCTTGTTTTAGTGATGCTTTTTGTTTTTGGCTTAGAAAATGCTCGAGAACATTTGTAGGGGCTTATGGACAAGATTTTAAGGATGATAAAACTTGGTTAAAGAATCATGAGTGCACAAGCTCGTGTGTGTCTCGATGAGAAAGGAAATGGAGGAAAAAGAGAATATGGGGTGATGTTGACTATTGTAAGTGTTCATCGTGTTCCTGGAGACATGTGGCTATAGTCTTCCATCTGGCCTTGATGGCAAAAGTAACCAGACAACAAGAAAAGGGAGCTTGGAGATACAAGAAAGTGAAAAGGATGGCTTGGAATAGAACATAGTGCTAAGTGTTAGACGCAAGGAAAGAAAAGAGAAAGGGGGAAAGAAAGAACTGAGAGATTGAGAGAGAGAAAAGTGTTTGACAATAATTTTTATAAGCGAAGCATTAAGTCTAGTTGGCCAAGAGAGTGGTGCCAAAAGAAAGAGAAACATGGGGCAAGGGTGAGCATAGAAATAAAGTGGAGATGGGTGGTTTTGTCGGATGCACATGTGAGGGAAATTGTGACATGTTGGACTTTCTTTTTTTAAATATCTTTAAATCTCCCAAATGATGATTTGGATGAGTTTTTGGTGGTTTTGGACATGAAAAATGAGAAAAAATTATGTAAAAAATTTCATAGGTTTGGTTGCTACAATAAAGTGCATCAAGAAGACACTGCTACAATACCATCGTTTTCAACATTGTTCTATCATTTGACACCATTCACAGCCACAGTGTTGTCATTTAGCACTATTCATGCTACAGTGTTGTTTTCTTATGGTGTTAAAATTCAAAAATAATCTGTAAAATTCAAAAAATGACACTTTCTTGAAATATTAAAAAATTCAAAAATAATTTTTAGATTTTCTAAAAATTAAAATATCATATTCAAACAAATAAAAATCCAGATAAATTACCAAAATAGACAATTTACGAACCAATCATAATAATCGTACATTAGGCACTTTATGTCGTTGAAACTTCTCTTGACCATCTACTGCAAAAACCATTAGTTCATAATAAACTTCATAATCATAAATATCATATTAGAAATATCACACACAAAAATGTGCTTTCAAATTATATTGTCATATAATTCTTATTCTTACAAATCATAAATGCATCCTAAAAATTGTAGAGTTAGGAGATCTATAATTTTCTTTGTGGCTAAATTATAGAACATGCTTAATGAACCTTAGTAATTGATTTCGAATAGAAATATTGTGATTAATTATTTTGGATAAATTTTAATTGAGTACTTGGGAGAGGAAAATTAGGATAAATGAGAGTTCTATGCCAATAAATTGAGGAATTAAACTTTTCATTAGTCTGGGCTATTACAATTTGCAAAGGAAATTTAGTGAAATAGTTCCACTAGACTCTTTCCATCGTCACTTAAACTAGATTATTTTCTTCGTTAATTTTAATTTTTGTAATTTAACTTTATTTTAATTTCTTGTTTTTAATTAAAAGTGCCATTAAATCATTATTTTCTAGATAAAGTTAGAAGTACTTAAATAGCCATAAATAGTAAATTTTAATAAATCAATCCTTGAGGAAAATGATACTCAAACTCCCTCTCTATTACTTGTAGCCATGGCACAGGCATATATTTTGCACAATAACTTCCGTAGTGCCATGGCGCTCCTTAAGTGGCGCATGGTCTTGAGTTTTTGTACTAGATAACTCTCTTTTCTCCTATTTCCAAGGCCTAGGTGGACGTCCTCAAAGCCATGGCACTCTTTCTTCAATGTTGCTCTAAAAAGTCCTTAAAAATCACCTACGAACTCCAATTGAAATAAACCTACAAAAAATAAAAACAATAAATAATTACTAAAAATTTGTAAAAGCTAACAAATTAACAAGTTAAGAGCAACCAAAAAATAGGCAAAAATTTAACCCATCAGGGACCAAAGGAAATTTCTTTCCAATTTCAATCTCTAAAAATATGCCCTCTCATAATTTATTTTTTTTTTCCAAACCTCAAATTTCCTCCCCAATGATTCAATCATACTTAATCATAACCTTCCATTTTAAAAAAAGATAATTTCCTTATTTTTTTGTTATTATATCTTAGACTTTATTTTTAACATTAAAATATTGACAATGACTTAGTAAAATTTATACTAACTAAATTGATTATTTAGAAGTGGATTTAAATCAAACTTCAAACTTGACTTGATTTACATTTTATATTATGATTGGAATTGTTGATTAAACTAATCAATCATGGGGATTTCTATCCAACTCATCAATATTCCTGGATTTCTCCTTTTAGTCACACTATGAGTAATCTTTAGTGACTTAAATGTCCTTAATGATACATTGTAACGCCCGCCATCTTCTTCTACAGACACTTATATTAGTTTAACTTTAAAATGTGATATTTTAAGTGCTATTATAATTTATGTTAAGAAAATTAACTTTTTATTTAGTAATGTTGTAGATGTCGACCATGTGGGATTGATATGCTCGAGATGTTCATGTCAAAAATGATGATAAGCTTAAAGTATTTATTGTTTTTTTTAAGAGTTTTAACTTGCTCTAAATTTATAGTGTTTACAAAAACTCAAAAGTTATGTACGCCCTAGAGCTATATTCTTTATGATAATAAGAATTTTGTTGCATATTTTCTTATTTTTATAATATTAATGATGTCAAGATAATTACATGTGTAGCATTTTTTTATTTATCGCGTTAAGAGACTAAATAATATAAAGTTCTAAAAAAAAATGTGTAAATTAATATTTTTTAGGGTCATGGAAATAAATATTATTATTGTATAAATAATTATGTATTTATAATTATATTATATTATATTATATTTAAATTATATTATATTATATTGTATAACGTTTATACGTTTAGGTTATTAAGACAATATATGATAATATATATTATATTATTATAGATTAAAGTATATATATACGATAACTTAAACAGAAAGAAGGTATAAGGAAAAAAAATGGCAATCCATGTGGAGAAAGAAAAAGAAAGAAAAAAAAGAAAAAAAAAGGAAACTAAATTAGATTAGGTTTACACTCATTTAAAAAAGGGGGAAATCTAATTGGATTAAGATTACACTTATTTAAAAAAAAAAGGAAATATAATTAGATTAGGATTAGGGTTTTCTACACTTATCTAATATCTTCTCTCCTATAAACCTATGAATATACCTCTAAGCCACTAAAGTCTTCATTCTCTTAATTTCCAACCAAAGAAAATTCTTTCCTTCCCCCCCTCTCAAAAATCTCTCCAAGAAAGCCTCCATCATCTCTCTAATCCTTAAAGCCAAGAGTTCATTACGCTTATTTTCTTTTATGCCAAAATAGAAGGAATTATTTTTAGAGATTTTGTGTTCAAGTCTTTGTATTTGTTGAAGAAAACATAAGAATTTAAGGTATAGCATAAAGTTTTCATGGTTTTGAATTTTCATGATTGATGTATATTGTTTTTGTGATAAACTTTGTTAGAAAATTGTTCTTTTATGATTGTGAATGTGTATGCATATATGTTTGTATGAAAAATAAATTATTTTGTATATTACTTAGATTATAACAATGTTACTTTATGGTTGAAAGCATTTATGTTTATATGATATCATAAAATTTTATAAAAATAAGGTTTTGTTGTTGGAGTATGATAAGAGAATTTTAGGGTTCTCGGTTTATTGGTAAGGTGTCTGATAATATTTTGAAACCAAATGCTTTTATATTGCCATGATTTGTGGATATGATGTGTATATATATATATATATGTTACGAATATCTAGGATTTTTTTATAAATTTTCATTCAAAATATTTTTAGAGTTATGAGCTTTAAATCAAACATTGCTCATGAAATTTTATTTGCTGGCAAATTTGTATTTATGTTTTGTAGGGTACATTTTATGAGGCAAAAGGTGTAAAATTTTTTGTAAAAAAATTATGTGTCATTGTTGAGATGTTAACTAAATGTCTGTAAAGTTTTAGCTTCATATCCTTATTATGTTTTACAATAAAATTTGTTGATTCTCAAGTACTCAGTGGTTATAAATGTCAGCCTGATATACTCTATATAATTCATGAGATGATAAATCATATTTTTAAATATGTTTTGCATGATTTATTATTTTTCTAACTTATATTTATATGTTAAGAATATCATATAATTTTATTTTATAAAAATGTTTGAATGAAATATGTTCACTATTCTACATGTCTGATGTTAATATTAACTCTAAATTCGAACGTGTGTATTGAATTACTCCGAATTTATGTGAAGCTAAATTTTGGATATGTTATAACTTTATGTGTGTGTTATATGTAGTAATTTTGATAAATTATTTTATGGGATAAATAATTTAATACATAACTTTTAATTAGGAATGCTCACTATCTAGACTTTGCTAACAGATTTTATGGTATTGAATATGTGATTTATTTTAATTATTAAATAAAATTTTTATGGCTAAAGAAAAATCTGGGTATTATATATATATATATATGTATATATATATGTTAACTTTATTCTTGTAAATTTTCATGCTCTAATTGAATGTGAATTAAAAAATATAGAGTTATGAATCTTTAAAGGTCAGGCAGTTTTTATTATTGGCAAATTTGCTTGAATGTTTTAAAAATTAGAAAAAGGTATTTTGGATTAATATTTTTAAGAGAAGAAAATTTTAGTGATGTTTATAAATATAAGTTATGTTATGGAATAATTCTTACACTTTATTCACGCTTATAAGTTAAGATTCATTTCTTTAAGTGATTAAAGGTTAAGTTTTCTGTCTTTATGTTTCTTGACTTTAAGTGCATGTTTGTGACTCAAAGATACTTTGTTTTATTAAGAATAATATACGATGATGTAATATGATATAAAATGATAGCGTAAAGATGAATATTAATTTTATGTATTGTAACGCCCCTAAGTGGAGGTTAACAGTTTTTATTAAATAAAATAAAGATTAGAAAATAAATACAAATCGTCAAAGTAATTTGCTCGGGACTTAAATAAAAACTCTTAGATTAAAATAAAGACATAAACAAATAAATAAACCACAGTTTAATGTAGCATCTTAGATTTTAATAATATACAACCGTCATCATCATCATTTCAACCCTC
>CAMOHE010047019.1:0-20389 GCA_946598075.1 Artocarpus hirsutus
ATTAATATTATAATATAATATATATAAATACTATAATAATAAAATAAATAATTTTGTACTATTATTATGAATTAATATTAATATATGATACAGATATAAATATTATATCAATATAAAATTATAATTTAATAATAACATTAATAATAAAAACATAATAATATAACATCAATATGAATAATATAATATTAATATTAATATTCATAGTAATATCAATGTTAAATTATATAAATACTATTATAATAATTATAAATATAAAATATAGCTAAATATGTTTAATATTTTCTATAACAATATTTTTATTTAGTGTTAATATTAATATAAATGCTAATATATTATTAAGAATTATATTTTTATTATTATTTATATTCATATCAATATATTATATATTATATACAACATTCAAATATTAATATATTGTTAAATAATAATTCTATAAATATTATAAATTAATATTTTTATGTAATATAAAGAAAGTATTATATTGACATAAAATAATAATTATTTAATAATAATGATATTAATAACATTAATATTAATGTTAAATTATATATAATAGTATTTTATTATTTATATTTATATTATTATTAGTTAATATTAATACTAATATATTATATTGATACATTTAATGTTAATGCTATAAATTATTTTGTCAATTAGACAAGATTCCTACGTACAACCAAATACAGTAATGTATTATTCTTAAAAATCTAATAAAAGATTCCTATATATAACCAAACGTGATAATCTTGGTTCTTAAGAATCATATTCCCGACCATTATTTTCTTGGGAATATGATTCCTACTGATTACTGCATACCAAACGTCCCCTTAAGATAAAGTTTTTGGACAAGAATCACAAAAATAAAGAACTGGTTTAACGAATGGATTAAGATAAGAAGCAAATATCAATCGGTCCCATTTCCATAATCAATTCGACAGCCACCTACCAACCATTCTAGTTGGGGCCCACACCTTTCTCTCAATTCTATTGTTTGAGCATACTTTGCTTGTGTTTTTTATCATCCACTCATTTTGTTTCTAAATTTCATAATTTGTCTTCTTTACAGTTTTACCATCTACTCTAAATGGATAAAAGTCTTGAAAAGAAGAATAATTTCGTCTTAAAGATATCCTGCCTTTGAAAGGACGAATTTTTTTTAATTAGTTTTTAGGTTTTTTTTCCTCCTTTCTCCCTTCTTCTATTTTCTTTCTAATTTTTGTATTTTTTCCATACAAATTTATTTTTTCTTATTCTTATTTTTTTTCATACATTTATTTTTTCTTATTCGTACTCCACACATGTTTTTCGACTAGTATAAGAGATTTACATTGTCACTGCAAAGCAAAGCTCACGTGTGTAGAATAGGGGTAGCAATTTGTATTGATTGGTCAGGTTTATGTTAGATTGAGTGTTAATTTTTACATAAAATAGCTCAATACTAACCCGACTTATGACGCGAAAGGGTTAAAAAATTCTCAATACTAACACGATGTTTTAACACAAGTTGACACAAACACAACTCATACTAACTCGTTCCTTATGTAACTTATGAAATGCTAACAACCTACAACCTACAACCTACAATGACTTACAACCCCCCAATGACCTATAGCCCATCAATGACTTTAGTGTTCTGCAAAAGAGAGACCGCCTTTTTTCTCGTCACACATAGTATGCTCACACATTAATATACTATTTGGTCAAAGCCTTGTCAAGCAGCACATTACGCCACATATACACTTATAACGCAAAATATCTGATTGCACACAAGAAGAATCAAAAGACATATCTTCTCAAGACTTGAGTTTTAAGCTACCTGCATAATTCATAAAAATCAGGGTTATGTAACAACGAGAAACCATTCCTAGCATACAAGCATGACAGTAGCTATATATGGCAATTAGAAACACTGGCAAGAAGGTTAAAACAATTATTTAATGTATTTGACAATCAAATTTCCAGTCTCTTTAAAGAGGATAAACGATAAATAAAAAGAGAAGCAAAAAGAGAAAGTTTTAAGTACCAAAAGCAATATTTTCAAGACAACTGGCGTACTGCAGTATCGAAGTACCATAGCCATGACAAAAGATAAGATACTTTACCTTCGATTTGCCCTTGCATTTCTGTCTTTGGGTGGATGCAGAAATGTTACTCTTTTGAGCTTTCAAGCTGCTTTCCTTAGTTCTCAATTTGGAGGTCCCTGCAACGACATGCCCTTTAATTGACATATCGAACATTTGTTTAAGCAATAGAATGATACGGTGCTTAACTACCTCTTGTACTAACTTCTGGTGATTGATCTTCGACATTGTCTTCTTCTGCCTCCGTTAGCCCACTTGAAGCACCAGAGCATTCGTTAGAGTCGACGTGTCCAGAATTAGACATGCCACTCTTGGACGGACTAATTCCTTCACATGACGGATCAAAGACTTCACCTTCTGCATTTATATACCAATAGGATAACAACTAGAAGTTAGACTCTAAATGAATAGTAAAATTACAGCATTACTAAGCTTTTTTTTTTCCTCTTTTTTTTTTCCTTTTCTGTGAATAGAGAAGCTTCCTAGAGATGTCTTTAATCTTAAAACTTACCATCATAGCATTTTAAGATTCTAAATTAAAGCCCAAGTGAGTCAAAGAGGGGAAACTGCTAAGCAACAGTAATTAGACAACAATAGAACCAGTTTCTTGCATCGACCTTCAGTAGCGTCAGATTCTGCTCTATCTTCTTTAGAATTCTGAGTCACAGAAGGATCTTCCATGCAGCCAATCTTTTGCTGATGAATCTGGGCATTCCGTGCAGTCACTTCTTGCTCCTTCTTTTCCATATGGAACTTGTTAAGCTTGTCCTCAAACTCCTCAATGCATAATTTGAGTTCTGGCTTCGCAAACTTCTTGCTCTGTTTAATTTTAGCGTTAAGAATAAGTGAAGGGATGAAAAAAATTACCAATATAAATCAGAAAATAAAGGTACAGCTCAGAACTCAATACCTTATTTATTATGGTTTTAAAATTGTCCACCACAGAATCCTCTGATAGGACATGTTCGTATGTTTTGAATAATTCCATGAGCTTTTTGATTCCCTTTTCGGTGAACGCAAGCTGAGAGAGGCAATAAGAAATATGTTCCCATTGTCTAGTATCTGCATAGTAGAGAGTACTCCATCTTGGAATCTAAAATTGCGTTGACTTCTTATGGAAAAAGGCTGAATGTTAAGATAACTTCTTTTGCAACATAAAGCTTTACAACCATACCTGTATCTCCACTAAACCTGTTACAAAGCTTCTCAACAAGAGCTTCCATTTGCTTGTCCTGGAGAATCAAGACGAATAATTAAATTGATGATCATATGAATCATTGTTAATTAGACTTAGTCAATTGAATTATACCTTCTTGATGGAACCAATTAAAAACTGCATGATGTTGCAGAAAGGTTCTCTTTCTAGATTCTGATTGGATAACTTGCCAAGTATATCCGGAAGCAAATTATACACTGGGTTGCTTCCTATAAGCCAAAAAAAAAAAAAGGAATTAATTATCACTTGAAAGAAGCAATGTCGCAAGATTGGGAAAACAACAGCATCAGAACAATTTACAAGATGGGCGAAAAACACTACCTTTCTTAGATAGCTCATGGAAAAATAGTCTAGCCAGACTTGAAATCCTCTCGTCTTCATCTTCTAACCTTATGGCCATTTCATTTATGTAACCTTTCACCTGATTAAGAAACAGCCATTGGCCAATACCCATAATCAGACCTCTAGGCAATTACAAGAGAAGAAAAATAACAATCCGCCTTTAGCAGAACTGCAGACCTTCATCATGTCATTTAGTATGAGATGTGAAAGCACCAAAACAGCATTCTTCCTAACAGATACCGACGGGTCTCTTAATCTGGAATACATGTTCTCTGTCCATGGTTCCAACAAATTAGGAAATCGAACAGCCAAATCTCCAAGAGCAATGGTGCAATTAGAACGGACAATTTCTGACGGAGCACTCTCCACAACTGTGAAGAGAAGCTGGAGATTTGCGTCACTGGAAAATCCAAAAGTTAGCCACCTTCGCATGGACTGTAGACAATTGTGTATTTCATATGTTCTTATATATGTAAATGTGCATTTGTGTCTTCAGAGACTAAAGAGAGAGAGATAGGTCCTATGATCTCACCAAAAATTTGCATCAATTATCATAAATCGACATAAAGCAAGCATTCCTGAGGCCTGTAGTACTGGATACTGAAAGGAAGACAAAACAGTCAATTTGTTGAATGAAAAACGTTGAATGCACATTCTACAGCTCTATGAAGAAACTGATATTGCAGAATAAATCGTCAATTCATAATCATATGCATATATTCGTCATAAGGTAATTGAAATAATATTCTTTCCTACTCTCGTAACTGCCTCAAATGATGCATTACTTGATTAAATGAAAATGAAATATACAGTGGCCAACTGTCGAAATGTTGCATAAACCAAACTAGAGATTATATTTCCATGCATTTTCAGAAGCACTTAATGCATCTATTACTTAAAGGAGAATTTATGTGAGCACCTTTTGCATCAAACTGAAATTTCTACAAAGCTTCGAAAGGAAAGGTGCACAATGCCCAATTAGATTTTTCTCATCAAAACTACTGGAAACAATTTCTTTTTCTGCTCGTTCAGATAGTGTATCTAGTATTGCATCTTCAGAGGCAGCAAGGCCAAGCTCAGCACTGATACCATTTTCCTGAAATTTATAAGTAGAAGAGTTGAAAATAACAGACAGACAGAGGCAGATTTATGACCAAGAAAAATGGATACATACAAAAATAAATAAACAAAAAAATACACACAGAAACACTAACTACAAAGATTTCTATGATTTATCATAGTGAGGTAAACAAAATTCCTTTTCACCTTTGGAGTTTCACCAGGCTTTGTGCCATTAACTTGTGCTGTCTGATATTCAACTTCCTTCTCTTTTCCCACTTTCTGTTTCTGGATCTTCCGAAGGCAGGATTCAATGTATACAAGTTGGTTCATTGCAACATGACTTACCACAAACAGGTATCTACTAAGCTTTGCTACTTGAACCGTGGTAAGTACAGTAGCGTTGCCACCATCAATCTCATTTTGCAAGTCCTCACCTCCACTAGAATCAAACACAGAACTGACAGATTTTTTAACCAGATCTGCAGCTACAGTTTCTGGTGTGGGGTGAATTGTATATATAGCAGCTATTGCTCTATCAGCAGCAGCATACCATATGTTTTCAGGTAGCCAAAACCCAGTAGCTAAATTTTGCAAAGTAGTAAATACCCTGCTATTGGCACTAGACAACAATTTCTTTTTGTCCTCTTGAGATAATCTCTGAAGAGCAATACAAGCTGTTCTAGCAAGCAAAGGATCTGTTTTAGCCCAACGACCAAACCCAATGTCTATAATGTCTTGCAAGTGTGACCCCAGAATCTCAGGATGAGACTTCGCAGCCATGCAAAGGACAGATAATGCACCACGACTTTGCTCTGCAGTGGTTCCACTTACATTAAAGCAAAAAAAATCCCATAACGCAGATATCTGCAAAAAGAATGATTTAGCCTTTATTCTGCAATGAATAATAGAAGCAAAAGCTATTAAATATAATGTACTAATAAAGAATAATTTCCTACAACAATAAAGCTGCAGCGTCCTGAGTATACAAGATAGAACCCAAACATATTTCAAAATTAATAGAATTAGCCCTTTTATAGTCTAAATTGGTAGCTTTTAAATCCTTAAAAATCATTATTAGGTTTTCACCATAAAAGGCCTTTCTACTTCCCAGTTCAGAAGTGTTCATTGGGAAATTGGAATACGCATCCACGCCACTAATCAGTAAAAGAATCACAGTTTTAGGCCTCCAATCACAAGACATAACCCAATAAAAATCAAGTTTTCGGGGCAATAAACAAATCTGTGAAAACTTCTGAATTTATCAACAAAAGTCATCTTTTCCAGTGAGTGACTGAATCTTTCAATAAAAGAAGGGGGAAACAATGCAAAATCTTAGCCAGAACATCAGCAAAGGAACATACTGCTGCAGTAGTTATATCACGTTTGAATACCAATACACCAACTATAAACTCTAGGGCTGCAAGATCTCCAATATTTGATTCTATGGCAAGGTTCAGAAGATTCTTAGCAGTTTCTGCAGCACTTTTCCTTATATAAATTGTAATAAATGCATTCTCAACAGCTTCATAGATGGATTTGTCCTGAGAAAATACCTGCACAAAAAAAAAAAAAAAAAAAAAGAAAATTAAAGGATATTTAAACTTCACGTTTTCACTACAAGTACCGAATACATTTCTCAAGATTGAAGAGACAGGGACAGAAAGCCAGAGAAAAAAGACAAAGGAAAATTCTAACTTTTGTCTTTTTAACACTAAGGCATTATAGGAAAAGGAGAAATGCTATACCAGTGGCAACATCTTACGTAGACACGATTCTGAGCCATCAATTTGAAACTGTCTGCATCTCATCAACAAGAGAATTGTGTTCTCTACATCAGTAGCACTAGAAGATGCCATCAATTGGACAAGGGTGGGCATGGTGGCGGCTATACACTTGGAAAACCTCAAGCCAGCCTCCAGCGATGCAACTAAGGCCCTCGTCTGCTCCAAGTTCCCAACATCTGGCACAGTGCTATCCTTCTGAGTAACATTTTCTTCCATAACAGCCACACAACTATCAGTTAAACTCTCCTGTTGCTCCTGAGTCACCCCAGAATTCTCATCATCAATCTCACCATCTCCATTGCTGGTATCACTTTCAAATGGCATCACATCTAGAACACTTTCCGAAGTAAGATCTGGTTCAAGCTCTCTCAGCTTCTTCTTGTACTGCTCCAAAGTTGCTTCAAATGAAGCTATTCGAAGTTGTGGACCAAATGGGTTATGTTGCAGCATCATTATAAGCAAATTTAGTGCAGATTTTCTGACCATTGCACTCTTATCCTCCAACCTTCCAGCAGCAACTTCAGCAACCTTATTCCACAAGCCAATTGAAACAGAATGCTCTTCGCAAAGTTCAGCCCAAACTTGAAGTACACGACTCCTAGTATAAGCTGACACATCTCGACAACGTTCAAGTAATATTTCTAACATGGCTTGCTTGGTTCGAAGACGAACCGATTTAGTACTCAATTCACCCTCAACATCCTTAAATGCCTTGGCAACCAACTTCCCCAAGACTGCAACAAGAGCATTCCTTATCTTGTAAGACTCTCCACCAAAATGTGGGACAAGGAGTCCAATGTTAGTAGATAGCAACTTCGGTAACCGATCAGCAAGTTCCACCATAAGACGACCAACATTTTCTGCCCCAGCTGTGTCCTTTACATAGTCTTTCGGATTAGCCCTTCCTATCTCTCTAATGAGAGAACTGGCTAGGCTCCCATCAGCATACTTCTTTTCCGCATCAGCAACCGCATCAGCAATATGGGTGACAACAAAATCATACTTATGAACTAGGTGCATGATCGAGGCAGATGATTGTGCCAAGTAATGGTATTTAGTAGCACAAGCCCCAATAATACGACAAAGAGCACCTTTCGTTTCTGAGTCTTTCAAAAGCGTGGCATTCTCAAACAAAGAATATGCATTCCTGGAGGAACTTGAATTTAAATCTCTCTGCTAAAAAATAAACACAACGCAACACAAGTAAAATAAGTATAATCAACTAATTACATAAACTTACCTCATAACGAAAGAAACATAATTTTCATCTAGGTCTGATGAACCAAAGAGCAACGAGAGGTTAATCTCTAATGAATTGGCAATTAAACTGAGTATGCGGCCCCTTTGTACTTCCCAATTCCATGAGTTTATAGGATTTTTCTTTCTTGAACTTGCAACCACCTACAGCCATGGCCACAAAACTCAATCATATTAAGAATAAAATAATCAATATATTACACTTAAATTATTAGACGTACATTATACATCATATGAACAAACAAACAGTGATAATAAGTATTTAGAGAGAGCACCTTTGAGTTATTATTGGAACTGATGTTCGACTCCTCAGCAAGAATGACACTGAAGAGGAAGAACGTGTAGATTTTAAAAGCATTACGGTGTGACACAACTCGATCAAGAACTCGAGAGTCACCATCCTCACCTTGTGAAAGGCGCGAGATCGAATCAACATTTGGGAGAAGAACACTGAGATTAGATCGAAGACTCTCAACAAGGTTGAATTTGCAGGATGGGGGAAGACCAGAGTAACCGCAGATCAATGAGTACACGCGATCAAACACATCTTGCTCTTCCACGCAAAAGAGCTCATTGTCGGACAGGTCAAATGACACACCTATCAGAAACAAAATTCCAGGAACAGATTAAAATCACAAGATAGTTGACTATCTAGTAAAGCAATTCGTCTCTAGCATAGGATGATAAAATTGTTACAAAATCCAATTTTTAGCTTTACTGAGGAAAGTTGTGGCTATATACAGAAACGCCTCTCTAAGCTGCAAGCAAAATGCAGCAAGCAACAACACAAACAGCAATCTTCGCCTATTCGTTGATAAATGTCGTTCTCATTTCCAAGCTTCAAAACATGTATACATACATATATATGTATGCGCGTGTGTGTGTGTTTCCAGTTAAATTTCTTCATTCTTCTCCCACTCAACGGTTTCCTAGGTTTTCTCACAGTGAGGGAAAAAATTATTTAAAAAAATAAATTTCAAACGAGAAAGGTAGAATTGACTTCATTAAGCGAAAACCGACGAATCACCGATGCTCATCTTTTTCAAAATTTTTCTTTCCCAAACGTCTTCCAAAATTTTCCTTTCATTAACTTTCCCGCATGTTCTCGGTAATCAAACAGAGCTCTAGGTGGAAAATCCTTTAAACTCGTAAATTAGAGAAAGAGGGAAGAGAGAGATGGACCATCGTGAAGCGAAATGCAAAAGCAAAAACCCACTAATTTCAAGTCGCCCTCTTTCCAGAGATTATCATTCATTCTGTTAGGTATCAAGAGACAGCAAAAAACAGTACAATCTCTCTCAAAATTTTCCTCTGCTTTCCAAAATTCCCGCATTTTCTTTGTAACCAAACAGAGCTCCAGAATTTAGAGAGAGAAAGAGGGGCTGCAAATCGAACCTTTGACGAACTCTTCGAGTTCGGAAGGGCGAAGAGATGAGATGTCGACGGGGTTCCGAGCGGAAAGACGATTGTCTTGGTGGTCTTCTTCCAAATCTGGAAGCGCTCTGGGAAAGACGAAGTGAGGAGCCATGAGAGAGAGGTTCTTCTCTAATTTCTTCTTCGTTTTCTTTTGTTTTGCAGTTTTCTGCAGATTGGATTTTTTTGTCGGTAATCGGGCGGGTTTGAATTTTCAAAAGGTTTGGATGAGCGGGAATGAGTGATTAAAATATGGTTTTATGACCGGGTCCAGCCAAGCCCATTCCACATGATTAGAGGGTGTTTGGTCACGAGTGGTTTATACCACAAATTCAGTTATAGATGGTATAAAGCTTTTATATATTATAGTAAAGAAAAAAAAGTTGCTACAATGTAAAGCTCTCACATGCTACAGTAAAAACAGTTCCCACTACTAGCCAAACACCCTATAAGGGTTGTGTAAGTTTAGTTTTTTGAAAACATCAACCCAACTAATCAAAGTTTAGATAGGTTGATTTTAAATTTAACACGTCCAATCGACTCAATTAAAGTTTAGGTAGGTTGGTTGGATTGAGTAATATAAAAAGGAAAAAAATTAAAACTAACAAATTAACTCAAAATGAACAAACAACTAAAATTCATAAGATATTGATCTTATAAAAGTTTAAAATTGTCTGATTAAGTTAAAACATAAAGATAAAACTTTGCAACATAAATTCAAATCAAATACATTAAGTCATGAATTAACAAATAAACCATTATATAAACTAATACAACAAAATTACTTAAAAAAAAAAACCAATATAGTGCATAATTACAGATATCCAATTCCAAGCATCTCTGCTCAAACATTTCTATATTTGTAATGCCAGATATATCACGTAAAATAAAATATAAGAAGCTTCCATTCATTAATTTAAATATAAAACAAATCATACACGTATACTTTTTGTTAAGATGCATATGTCAACTTTTCGCATATGTGAGCAAGAGCATTTATCAAAAAGAAATTAAAAAGTAAGAATTAAAATAACACATGGATGCTAGAAATAATACAACTCAAAATGCATTTTTCAACTTGTGTATGTGTAGTCTGTATACTAAAATTATAAAAATATAATACAAATATTTATATATACATATATATATAAATAGATTGAACGGGTTTAAGTTAGGATGGGTTGAGAAAATCCCAACCCACCCAATGGAACCTCGAGTTAGGCTAGGTTGGGTTTAATTACTTGTTGAGTTCATTGAGTTTAGGTTATCTCGGTTTAGGTTGGATGGTTTAATTGAGTTTGTTGAATTGTTGGGTTTTTTTGTTCACCCCTAACAAAGATCTTGCTTCTAGTTCTAGAGAATTTGTAACAAAAGTCAAAAACTTTATAGGAGAAAAACATTTCCAAAATGTCAAAAGTGCCCCTGGAGTTCAACGTATAGGACGTTGTTAGAAAGCATTGTGATTGGAGATGTCATCGCAACATTGCACCTGATGACAACACCATCATGCTTTGGAAGCCATCCTCTCCCCCTCCATCGACCTATCCTTGCTAGCCTCTTTCTACGTGTTCTCTCTTTCCTATCTTCTCCCTACATCCTATCTTTTCCCTTTCTTCAACCCCAGCTCCTGTTGTATGATCATCCTCTTTCTCCAACAATGCTACTTTACTCGAGGAGGTAGCATCTATATATGTCAAATGGACCAAGCCAGGCAAATAGTAGATTTTATTATTCAGTTAGTAATATGTCGTTATTTTTAAAAACATAACAAAAATATCATGTTCAAGTACATTAGTATATTAAAATAAGCAAAAGCCCTAAAATACCCCTAAATCAGATCTTTTTTTTTCTTTTTTCTCTCTTTCCCTCTATTTTCTTTCTTCCCCCTTTCTCTTTCTCTCATCTTTCTATATGCTAGCAAGCAACAGAGCTTGCCATGGCTGTGTGACTACCCAACCTATTCATCGACATTAACGTCTGTGTCACTACTTTCTAGGTCAAAGCCACAATTTGAGTTTGTTGACATCATTGAGTTCAATCTATGTCACTCTAATCAGACCTTGTTTCTCTCTCTCTCGTCCTCCTTCTCTTACCATGATTCTCTCTCTTCCTTCTTTGCTTCTATTTCTTTGATCTGTGTTTCTTCAACTCATTAGAACTTGACCGCGACTCATTAAAGGGACCACTAAAGTTAATGGACAAAACCAGTTGATCGAGATTAAACCCTCCAAACTGAGGGAACAAAAGACTTAGCATAGAACAAAATTTAGCCAAAAAAAAAAAAACATACCTATCATTACTAACCAGAAGGTGTGACATCTGAACAAAATCGATTGTGGGAAGACCACCTTTGTTATGACACCAACATTGCTATCGACGCATTTATTCTATAAGAACATAAACTAAAACCAAATAAAATATGGGAGATAACACCGTGGTAAAATGAATCCCGCTGCTATGACCATCTAACATCCTACTGATGAACAACTTAGCAACTAGACCTCCAAATAGGCCAACCTCCTCTTCTAGATATGGCCACCCATGACTACACGTCTGCTCGTTCCTAAATCTGCATCCACACACCGTTCAACATTCTAGCCAACCTGCCACAAAACAATCCCATCGCCCCTCATTTCCCTCATATTCGAGACCCACATGTCAACGAAGAGCATCTTTGGCCTTTGCATCCCCTGACATGCCATAGATCCCACAAATCCATGCCCAACCACCCACCCCCAAACCCTTGGAACCCACCAACCTTGAACCCCCTGTCTTCAACCGTACTATCCACTACAAATCTTGTCAGCATTGAGCTCTACTGGTTACCACCAATCCAAGTAACAAACCTCCCATTTTTTACCCATAGTGTTCTCCCACTCCGACCCCTTCCCTTGCACCACTTCCTTCTCACGAGCTAGAGTATTGATAGCTAGATTAAGAGCCACACTAGACTCCAACCAAGAGGGAGAGAGACGCTGTCTAAATTTTCAAATGTACCTAAAATGATAAATGATAGTTATAGCCATCAAAATGTCAATAAATGACCCTTAAAGATTATACAACTTACATACTTTATAGGTAAATTCAATTTCTAGCTATTTTTCGTCTAATATGAAATGTCTAAAAAATACTTTGTTTTAATAAATTAGTTTGAACCGAAAAAAATAAGTTTATATTGTAATATATGAGAGCTTTATATTATAGCTACTTAGAGCTTTACATTATGAACTAATGAGTTTGAACTTTTTTTTGGTCTGACGTGGGTTTCTTACTAATATTAGATCAATTATCAACCACGTTGAAACAAAGTGCAGCAGTGTCACCATTTTTTTTATTTTCATCAAAAGTTATTTCTTCGCCAAACTGCCTACAAAACATCTTTCCGTAAAACAAATGCTAGAGTTTATTATTACAAAATCAAGGATAAGACAAAAAGCTTCGAAAGGAGAGAATCCAACACAAAACATGGACAAAAGGTACGCCAAAATGCCAGAGAAAATAAATAAATAAAAAAAAGAAATAAAAGGCTTTAGGAGGTGATCGTTGTTCCTTTTTTTTTTTTTTTTGGTATTCAATCGTTATTCATTAGTAAAAACAAAAAATAAAACATGAGATAACAAAACGAAATTTTCTTTAAGCATATGCCGGTTGTTATGTTTGAGGGGTGAATCGTCATGCGACAAAAATTCTTGGGGTGGCAACTGCGTTTTAAAAGTATTTATATTTTTTAATATTCTAACGGCAATCCATTGTGATAATATTGGTGTCACATATCTTTTTAGAATCATGTTTTTACTCCAAAATGAATCACATGGCTATTCATTCTTTAAAAAAAATTCACATGACAATTGATTTTCATTTTATACGTGACAAAGTTTAAAGTGATGTGTTTTGTATCTCTCGTGCTTTATTTGCCAACTAATTGATTATGCCTCAACTAAATCCTATACGCACCAAAATCTCCAATAAGATGTTTGGGTCACATAATTTGTCAACTCTCTGCCCCGTTTAGTATCGTTCTCTAAATTTTTGAGAATATTTTCGTACGTTTTTTGAGATAAAAATTTTAAAAACACTATCAATACAATTATCAAAAAATTCTTATTTTTGAAAACAAAAACATTTTCACTACGGCCCCTCTATTTTCTACAATTTACACATGTTATTCTTTTTTTTAGGAGACCACATCCACTTTTCTAAAAAGTTCTAACACTTTTCATATTCTATTTGTTACTAGGGTGTTTCACATGGCTATTAGAACCATTAATTATAACTGTAAACACTATAGCATGTAAAAACTTTATACTGTAGCAGCTTTTTTGCTTTTACTATATCAGGTAAGAGCTTTACACTGTTATTAACTGAAATGTTGATTGAAATCAACTAATGCCAAATAAGCTCTTCATCTCTCTTAAAATACTAAAAAAGTCCACACATATGATATTGCTTTTTCTTCTTCCACTAACCCACCAGCCAACCAAAGTTGCTATTTTTTCCAAACATTTTTCTACGTAGTCTGCAAAAACTTCATTCAAAAAGTTTTTTTCCTATGTAGTTTACGGTTCATAACAACAATAATTTTTTGTAGTCTACGATTCATAAGATTTTTTCTTTCCAAATGCAGTCTAACGATTCCTAAGAGTTTTTTTTTTTCTATGTAGTCTAGGATTGATAATATTTTTTTAAAAAAAAAGTTAATAAGTTCATAAACAACAACACTTTATATAAATCATTTATAAGAAACAATAAAATATGAATGAAAAAGCAAGAATTTTGAACAACAAAGAAACCAAGAACTTTTATGATTTCTATTCATTTTTTTTAAAAAATAGGGCATGATTATTTTTTAAAAGGAATAATTTTGTTTTTGTAAAATGGGATGTATAATAAGTATTTTTTAAAATATACTTTTTTCTTAAAAATAATTTTATTAATAGGTAATATGGTAATAAAAAATTTTATTAATAAAAGGTGTAAAAATTAAAACAAGCGCTATCAATAGACTTACCTTTCTAAAAATAATAAAGCCTAATTATGTTATTTTTTTAATTATTATTACAAATTTGTTATTTTCGTTCTCTTTTCTCACCCTTTTTTTATTCACTTCTTTTCATGTGATATTTAAAAAAAATGCAATAGTTAAAATATAAAAACCTTTATATGTCTGTATATAAGGGAAATTGCAAAATAGCAGATTTAGGTCAAAAATTCATAAGGTATTTGGCTGTTAATTGGTTCCAACCAATAAAAAGTGAAAAGCCCTCACATGTTACAATCAAAACAAAAGTTGTTACAGTGTAAAGCTCTCATATGCTACAGTATTTTTAACTAAAAACGGTTCCAATCATTGGTTCTAACCGCACTCCCCAAACACCCTATTAGTAAATAATGTCATATAGTTTCAAAATGTGTAGTAAATGACATATCTTGAGACATTAAATAATATCTTATAAGAAATTGAGAACAAAAACCCCAAAATGCCCCTATCTCTTTCTCCTTTATATCTCTCACCCTCCTTCCTTACCGACATCACCGGCGGTTAGAGCAAAATCGCATATTTAGGTTCAAACTTATAGGGTGTTTTGCTGTTAGTTGGTTCTAACTAACAAACAATGAAAAACTCTCACATGCAAGAGTAAAAAGCAAGATGTTGCTACAGTGTAAAGCTCCCATATGCTACAATAGTTTTAATCAAAATTGGTTCTAATTATTGGTTCTAACTGCACTTCCTAAACGCCCTATTAGGAAATAATATTATATAGTTTCAAAATGTATAGTAAAAACATATGATGAGAAATTGAATAATATCTCATGAGAAATTAAGAACAAAAACTCTAAGGGTCCGTTTGATAAATAGATTCAAATTAGTGATTTAATTTGAGTTAATGTGATTTAAATTAGGATTTGAGTTAGTGATTTGAATTGTTATTCGAATTGATGTTTGGATGTGCATTTAAGTTTTAATCTAAGTATGAAATAAAATTGAAATTTATGTTTGGAGAGGCAGTAAAGATAGTTTTTGATTTATTAATAAATCTAATAAAATTTTAATGTTAATGATCTTAAAAAATATACAATATAGATCTTGATTTATTCTTCTCTCATTAAGAACACAATGAAAAAAGAATCATCTCAATTGGATATTAAATGAAGAAGTTATGATTTTTTTTTCCACAAATATAGGAGAGAGAATTTTAGTTTGTACTGTAGCAAAGATATCCGAGTATCAAAAGTTTAAAAGGGGATGAGAATTTTAAAAACTTAGATTCTTGATACTCAAATGATTCAGATTTTAGGAAAAACAAACATATATCCGAAGGATTCTTAATACTCGAATCTAGATATAAGTCTATTGAGTTCAAAGAATCCATAAACCAGACATACCCTAAAATATCTCCACCTCTTTCTCCTCTATATCACTTATTCTCCTCCCTCACTGACACCGTCGACGGCTAGAAAATATAGAACTACTCTCGTAATATTGCATTATTGTGTAAATACCTACACCGAAGACACTGTCGGTAGCTGTTATTGCTACCACCAAAAACACATAAAATTTGCCAAAAAAACCTAATCACAAAAAAAAAACAAAAACAAAAACAAAAACAAAATGATTCATAAAACTACAACGAGACAACAAAAAAATTAAAAAGCAAAATGTTTTTCTCTTCTTTTTCTTTTTTATATCAAAAACCAAAACAAAAAAGGTACAAAAAAAAACAAAAATTAATAACTCAGATAATTTCCTAGATCAGGCATAGAAAATAAAAACCTCAAATATAATAACTCATGGCAAGCCAAGACGATCAACAAATCCAAATCTGGTCGCGATTCTCCCTAGTGCGATCCTTCATGGCTAGCCAAGAACCCAACCATCACTAGAGAAGCTCTATGTCTATTCTCTCTGGTGCAATCCTCAATAACCTTTTTGGTGCAATAGATTGGTGATCTTCTTCGTCCTAATAGATCAGCAAAGCTAGGCATTGTGGTCACGATCTCCAAGATGCTTCAAATTTTTCTCCTCCTTGGCACGACACAAACACTAGAGAAAATCACGAGTCTATCTTCTCAGGTGAAGATCTCTACCATCCTCAAATCACATCATCTAGTTCCATTAGCACTTAAGGTCAGCCACCTAACTAGATGGTGAGGAGGATCATCCTGGTCTGGAGACGTCGGAGCTTGAGGTTGGTGAAATGACGGAGCTTAATGTCGGTGAAGCTTCCGTCAACTTGGAGTAGAAGTCGATGAAGAGAGAGAGAGACAGTGGAGAGAGAGGAGAGAGAAAAGAAAGAAGAGAAATTGAACAAGTGTTTTAGAAATAAGGGTATTTTAGGGTTTTTGCTAGCTCAAAAATCTGGTTAATTTTAAACATGCTATTTTTTACACTTGTTTAAAGCATCTGGCGTTATTTACCAATGAGCTAATAAAATTTGTTAATTCATTCAATTTCTCTTCTTATATATTATTTGTTGTCGAGTCACTAAGAAGGCCTGAGTCAATCTTCGGGCCAGAAAGGCCAAAGATGTATCTCGACCCATTTGGCCTAAGTGATATCCTAGAATCGCATTTATCGGATGGTAACTAAAAATGGTAAACTAGCAAAACTATGTCTCTTATTTAGATTAATGATCTCCATATGGCAATAGACATTCAACCTTATCAGAATCCACATGATTCCAAATTCGTAAAAGAAATAAGCTCAATAGAAAGTCTTATTAGAGTAATCAAGCTAATTAGATAAGACGTTATATTGTATTTAAATTTAAATTGTAACAAAAGGATCAAGATATGATCGATTTAGTAAACTATAAAGGCCAACTCTAGAGCAACTTGAAGTCCAATTCTTGACACAAACCTTAGCTTTAGTATTGTAAACAGTTTTCTAATAGTGAAATATCCTATCCCCGAGAAAACCTTACTGGACATAGCTTTCAATTGAGGTGATAACTAATAAATCACAATTTTGTAATGACATATAAATCTCTTCAAAATTTTGTTTACTATTAAAAAAAAGAATAGTATCCTTTGTAATTAATGATAAGAAAGAGGATAAATTGGGTTTTATTTGTTATGGGAAAAATGAGATGACATGTGGCAATTGTAGAAGGTAGAAACTAACACAGGGAGTGACAAAAAGTGTGACCCTAGCATTTTTCCTCCAGCATAAGTCAAGATTAGTTTCCCTTGAGAACTACATCTTGAGAGGCAGTAAAGATACAAAATCAAATTCGTGATTCTCGGGATTTTCAATTTATTATAAGTAGTTTTTTAAGGGTAAATTGCTTCAAAAGTCTTCAATCTTTTATGAAAATGAACATTTAGTTCCCAACTTTTTTTTTTTAATTTTATTGAACTAACCTAACCTTTCATTTTGATTACTGAAGGTCCAATTTAATAGTCAAACCGCTAAGTTTGACCGTTAGAAATTGGTAAATATAATTTTTATTTGAAATTACTAAATTACCTTTCAAATAATTGATACATTGAAAAAAAAAATTAAAACAAATTTATTAAAAAATATAAAAAATAAAATAAACCCTAATAACACAAAATCATCCCCCTCCCGACCGTTACCCAAAACTATCACCAAACAACCTACTGCTAACAACCTATCGTGTATATTGGCGGCCACCCTTGCAACATTGCCACCCAACCTGCATAAATAATCACAAACCTAGACAAAAACAAATCACCAAAGACACTGCAAAACAAAAACAATCACGAAGAAGAATAGTCATTCTCATTACTTTAGGTATGGGTATGTGTACTTAATGCACCACAAAGCGAAACTTATGACAAATTCAAGGAGTTTCGGGCTAAAGCGGAAAAGCAATTAGATAGACCTATAAAGGCACTTCGATCAGATCGATGTGGTGAATACCTTTCTGATGAGTTTTTGAGATACTTATTGGAGAATGAGATTTTATCCCATTTGACTATGCCGGGAACTCCGTAGTAGAATGGCATAATTGAGAGATGAAATAAAACTTTGTTGAACATGGTTAGGTCCATGATGAGTGACAAAGACATCCTCAAACCATATTCGCATATGGGGATGTCTAGCTTATGTCCTGTTTAAGGAAGCGAGTAAATTGGAAGCACATTAGGAAGTTTTTGTGTTTGTAGGATATCCAAAACGGACTAAAGGGGTTATTTCTATAACCCAAGGGAAAATAAAGTCGTAGTTTCAACTAATGCAACTTTCCTTAATGAAAGTTACATACGACTTTAAGCCTCGAAGCAAAGTGGTGCTCGAGGAGTTGGCGAGTGATTCTATCACTCCAGGGGTTCCGAATGAAACCATTCCAATTAGTGTAGAAAAACCAACTGAACCTGAACAACAACCTATTGGGCTTCGTCGTGGTGGCAGGATTGGGCGTCAACCCGAGAGGTATATGTTCAATGGAGAGGACTTTTTGGCTAAACCAGATGAACATAACAGGGATCCTTACACTTATGAAGAGGCTATGGAGGATGTTGATTTGAAGCTCTGGACAGAGGCCATGAACATAGAGATGAAGTCTATAGAGACTAATCAGGTCTGGGAACTTATAGATCTTCCCGAGAGGTAAAACCTATAGGGTGTAAGTGGCTCTATAAGAGGAAGAGGGGAGTGGATGGAAAGGTCAAAACCTATAAGGCTTGATTGGTAGCTAAGGGATACACGCAAAAGAAATGAATTGATTACTAGGAAACCTTTTTGCCTGTAGTCATGCTTAAGTCCATTCGCATTCTCTGGTACATAGTTGCTGCATTCAAAAGTAGAAAGTAAAAAATAGAAGTCTGGAATAAAAAAGAAGAAGTCTTTATAAACTATATAACTTTAAACAGTTTTTTAAGTATAAGATTATATTAAAATTATAATATTTATAGTAAATACTTTATATATATTTTTATATTGCGTAGGTTTAAATTATCTTGGATTGTAAAAAAACACAACTTAAATCCACCCAATTAAAAAATCAGATTGAGTAGGCTAATATAAATTCTTATTCAAATTCATCAGATTTGGATTATTTTAGATTTCATTAGATGAGTTAAATTGAATTCATCGGATTAATTTTTTTTTCACCCCTAGTTTACACTTTTTTTTGTGGACAAAGAATTTTTTATTTTTCTTTTTAATTTAAGGGTGGCAAAGGAATATGGATGCGAGTAGAATATAATTTTTTTTTAATTGTGTAGTTGTTTACCATTATTTATTTATTAGTTTCTGAGTTATAAAAGCTGTTTGATATTGTTTTTAAAATAAGTGAAAATATTTTTATTTTAAAAAATAAAAATGTTTAAAAAATTATATTAAAAGTATTTTTAAAATTTTTATCTTATAAAATATGTAAAAATATTTCTAAAAGAAGACAAACAACCGAGAGGTACATTGAGAAAGGGCCTATGGGGAAAAAAAAATTTGGTCCATGGCCCTTTTTTTTTTTTTTTGACATCACAAAACTAGCTTTTTGGACATCAAAACAGTTCCAGTTTTTTTTTTTCTGAGACCATATTTAGATTCTTCTTTTTGATACAGTCATTTTTTTTTTTTTGTAAAAAAAACTGAGACAGTTTTAATGCTTAAAAAAAATCTATTTTTTAATTTAAAAAATGGAGGCCATTTGCCATTTTTTTTTTTTTTGTTTGGCCTTTATGCCGAATTCTTCCAACAAGGGAGCCGATAGAGTCTCACTTGTGACTTCACTGTATGGAAAACACTACAGCGGGACAAGTCTCGTAATTTTCTCCTGCTTCCACTTTAGCCTTTTGAATCTTTTTCGTGATCGCTTTGTGACGGCGAGAAAGTGGGGTCAGATCCTTAATGGGTTCGCTTTAGGTCCCAAAGCCGAAGGGGGGTTTGTATCGTGTTGTCGGGTTTCGATTGGAGAGAGAGGAGAAGAGAAAGACCTGAAAAAAAAAAAAAAAAAACAATGGCGATGCCATGGGGGATGACTCTGTGGATGGCGAGGATGGTTTGGTTGGCTCTCAGTGGCTGGGTTTCCTCTTGCTTGATCGTGGCCGATGAGGTCGCCTCTTCTCTCCGAACCGGCGATATTGGCCCTTTTCATGTTGGCTAATTCGCTCTCACCAACCCCATAGCCATGGTTTGTTCCTCACAATATATATATTTTTCCTGTGATGGGTTTGTTTGATTTGTGTCTTATAAGCTTTCTGGGCTCTGAGAATTGGTGATATTTTTTTTGGCTAATAAATGAGAATTTTCAAAACTATATTGGTTTACC
>CAMOHE010047020.1:0-15023 GCA_946598075.1 Artocarpus hirsutus
TTGTCCTTAAAAGTAATATTATTAATGAGTAATATAGTAATAAAAAACTTTTATTAAAAAATAGTGTGAAAAGTAGAATAGGGTTTTAATAGATGCCCCTTATTTTTAATATTAAGATCTAAAGTTTAAATGCCATCCTTTTTAAATTCAATATATATTGTACCATTGAAAATAATTTAGGGAAATGATCAATTTTGGAAATAAATTTTGAAAAACAGTCAAATATATCTGTGTATATTATTTATTAAAATAATTTCTAAAAAATTAAATAATTTGGGTCTCAATGAAGAATAAATTTAAAATTATTTACTTCCACTAAAAAAGGCTATTATGATTACAAACATAATCTAGCGGTAAATTCATGTCGTGCTCTACCAAAAAATGAAGACCAAAGAGTTTGAATACTCCACTTTCAAGTTAAAAAAATATTGCTACTTATTTTCAACTAATGGACTATGTCCATCTATCACAATCTTCCTTATCATATCAATACTGATTAATTTACAGATTTAACCTGAAAATATAGTTGTATACATATATATATATATTTAAAAAAATCATATAATTTTCAGTTGTTAATTTTTTTGAGAATTCTTTAATTAATTTCTATTAATTGTTATTAATATTTTTTTAATTTGATACGAGTTTGAATGATCGCCATTTTGTTTTCTCGATAATTTTTTATATCCTTTTTTTTTAATCAAATTTTATTGAATTTGGAGACCACTACCGTAGATCATACAAAAAAATCTATTAATGAGAAACTTATTTTAAGCATCAAATCAGATTAAACTCATAAAAAAAATTTAAAATATGATAATTTAACAGAATTTAATAAAAATTTTATAATTAAAAAATATGTCCCATTGATTTTTATAGCCTATAAGAAATCTTTCCATTAACCTTATTTTTTAAAACTAAATATATTAATTTGTTTTTTTTTTTATGTAATCAAAATTCGTTTTGAGCCAAGCGAAAATTTGTTTATAGGAATGTGTATTATGCAGTGCTTTGAAATCCCTTCTTAATTTCCTTTAAAAAAAAATCCCTTGTTAATTTCTAAAAAAATAAAGAAAAAACAAAAATCCTATAGAGATAAAAAGGTAAATTACCTTTTTAAAAATACTTTTAAATAAATGATTACAATATTTTTTTAGTGAATGATTACAATTTTTAAAATTAAATAAATGATTTTTTATCAATAATAAACTCTAAAATAAATTATAAACATTCATTATTTTTTAATATAAATAAATATGTCATTACAAAGTCATTTAGTGTAATTTTTGTAAACAATAATTAAAAATGAACAGGAAAACAAGGAAAACAAAAGAGCCAATTGGAAGCTAATAAAAATCGAAAGTAAGATTACTCATGTGGTCATACCATACTAGTACAGAAGCCGTACTCATGCCGACATGCCCACATGCAAATTACACATCATTCTGATTTATCATTTTTTCCTTTTTTTTTTGCTAAGTTGGAGAAAAGAGAGAGAAGGGCAACTCGAGACGGTTCTTTTTTTTTTTGTTTTTTGCCTTTTTTTTCACTCTCAAGCTTATCAAAGTCATGGTTTTATGTGCATGGCTGTTATTAAAAGTTTTATTATTATAAACAAGTACTTTGCAAAAGTCTTCTCCAGCTTTCAATCTCTCTCTCTCTGTCTCTCAGCTAAGCCAGCAAAAAGATTTTTCTCTCTCTCTCTCTCTCTCTTTTTTTCTTCTTCTTTTTTATTCTTTCATTTTCAAGTTTCACATTTTTCCAGCCAAAACACAGATGGGTTTTGATTTTCCTTTTTTCTTTTTGCTTGTGAAAGTTGAAAACTCAGAAGAGCCAACGCCATTCACATATAGTGCGATGAGTCCATTTCTGTGGTCCCTTCAATATCCTTCCTGTTGCCCATTGGACCCAATCTTCACTATTTTGGTCTCGACCCCTCTTTTTCCTACTTGAGTTTTAATATTTCAATCAATTTTTATTTATTTATTTATTTTTCTACTGTTAGGCTCACTTCAATTCTTTTCTGTAATTGAATAACCAGTATCATACATGATACATATATACATATATATGTATGTCCATTAATTATTGGTTATGTATTTATTATTATTGCTTAATATTAACTTTGGTTGCTTGTCTTAATCAGGTGTTGATTATTTATTTATCTATTGGCTGGTTTTAGCATGGGAAGATTTCTGATTTGTGGTGGGGGATAGTCAATAATAATACTTGGATCACTCTGATTTGGGAACCAGGTAAGAAGAAGAGACAACATTTTACATAACTGTAAATAGCCAGTTAGGATTTTCCCATTCCTTAGTTGTGCAAAGAGCAACTTTGTGTACTAGTTGTTGGTTATTGTTGTTCTTGTTCTATTTATTTTAATCATAATTATTAAACTTTCAAGCTGTTTTAGTAAATCCCAGTTCTCACTACGTGTCAATGCCTTATCAAAATGACTGTGGGCATCATCAAGTTGTTTAAGCTGTAATCCATGATTTGTTATCTTTGACAATGACATTTTAAGTTTTTTGGGAGGTGGTTCTTGTTCTGTTTTGCCCTTTTTTTTTTTTTTCCTTTTTTGGTGAATTTTCTATTATATCATGCGGTTACATGGGGTGGAGGACCATTTATTATTCCTCCTTTTTTTTTTCCACCCCTTCAAGTTGAGGTTGTGGACGTCTGTTCATTAAGTCCATACTTTTTGTTGTCCTGTTTTATTTGGTCATACAAATAAGCTCTTACTTTCAAAGAGTAGTACCTAAAAGCTATAATCTTTTTATATAATAATTTAACAGTGATAATTGGATTGCTAAAGCTGCTTCAATATTTTAAGAAGCTGTGCTTTCATGGTCTTTGTGTATAAATAGTCCATCTGGGCTTTAACAATAAATTTTGATCTTGAGGCAGTAATGAAGACAAAGAGGGGAAAGCGCTTGGAGGTATCTTTTTTGTTTTTGTTTTTTTTTTTTCCTCATCTTCTTTTGTGAACTGAGACCAAATTTTTATTATTCTGCAACATTAATTTTGTTTGGTTTATTTGCATTTTATGGCAGCCCTTTTGGCCTTCCCTTGTGATGAAGAAATGGCTAAATATACAGCCTAAGGTGTATGAATTTAGTGAGGATGAGGTTGACACCGAAACTGAGAGCGAAGATGATGGTATGTTCTAAGTAGTTTAGCATATGTAATAGTACTCTTCCTTATGCTTTATGAGCTTGATCGCATTTCTGCGTTTCTTTTTCAGCTTGCTCTCTTGAAGATGATAGAATGCACTCATGTGAGGGTCATGCCAGTAGGATGCAAAGGAGCCAACCTGTGTCGAGTAAACCTTCAGGCAATATATTTAATATTTTTAGAATTCTGTTTTTTTGAAATTCTTTTGTTTTTCTGAAATTCATTATCTACTATATGCACGTGTTCTCTTCTTTGTCATGTCAGGAAGCTTGTTTCCTTGTTTGTTATAAGTCTTTGCTCAACTGTTTTCTGGTTTTGCTGCTTTTATATGTTTAATTTACAAGAATTTCTATATTGTTTTAGCAGCTTTAAAATATTTGAAAGAACAACCATGATTGTGATGTTGGTTTGTTCAGATACAGCTTCTAAGGGCTATCAGTCAAGGCACAGGAGAGGAAAGTCGGAAACTCTGCGCGTCCAGTATATAAACACAAGGGATATGAGGTTTGGCTCTTAGCTATTTATGCTTACAATGATTCCTGAAAGCGCTGCTAACGTGGTTCTTAATGGAATGAATTTGGGGCACTTGGTTCTCTGTAGGGTGACAATTGGCAGTTGGAATGTTGCAGGAAGAATTCCAGGAGAAGATCTCGATATCGAAGATTGGCTTTGCACGGAAGAACCGTCAGATATCTACATTATCGGGTGAGTACAAGAAAGTACTTTGATCTTGGATGAATTTTAATAACTATGGAATCAATTGGGTTTATCTTTAAAAGGACTTCTCAATATGTCAGTATGTTAATCGCAAGGGAAGTAGTTCTGGCAATTGGAATAGATGTTTTTTTTCGGTTTCTAGAACTTCTTAGGCTAAAAGTTTTTATAGGAACGGAAGAACCCCCTTGTGTTCTGAATTTTCCCCACTAATTCTCTAAATATTGGTAACAAAATATTTGGCTATGAAAAGACAATTTTGATGAGATTGATCCACCCTTTTACAGTTTCCAAGAAGTTGTCCCTTTGAATGCTGGGAATGTGCTGGGAGCAGAAGACAGCAAACCAATTCCAAAGTGGGAGGCAATCATTCGAAGAACTCTGAACAAATCCTCGGAACCTGGGAGCATACACAAAAGTTATAGTGCCCCTCCGTCACCAGTAATGAGGACATCTTCTGTTGCTGATGTACTTGCAGATGAGATTGATGCTCATCCATTAGATTTAGTGGCCAATTCATATGATGACGGGTTTGGCTTAGAAGGAGAAGAGTTTAACAAAGCAGTTGGTAATCGGAAGAACTTATGGTTGAAGCGAATATACGGGATTGATTGTGATAGTAGATTAGACTGGCCTGAACATTCATTAGATGCCACCCCTCAAGTTATCTCCTCCAACTCGAAGCTGCGACGGGTACTGAGCAGTTCTGCAAGAATTGGCTTTAATTCCTTGGAAAATCCCCCTATCTTCACTCTTCCACTGAAAAATGCTGGTGGGCTGAGAAGATCACATCACAGCTTGGGAAACCTTGGCTTGATGTGGATTAATAAACAAGAGGACCCTGAAGTTCTTGACGCTGTACCAGACGCGCCCAACATTCCCTCTGAAGAAGAAGAAGAAGAAGATGACACTTTTGATGAAATTCCAGACGATCAATTTGATAAGGAATTTATCCAGACCGTGAAGTCTCGTCCTAGATATGTGAGAGTTGTCAGCAAGCAGATGGTAGGGATATATGTCTCAGTCTGGGTGCGTAAGAGGTTGAGAAGACACATAAACAATTTGAAAGTTTTCCCTGTTGGCACTGGCCTAATGGGTTACATGGGAAACAAGGTACTTCTTTTCTTTTTCCATGATACAAATTCTCCTTCTTTTGTGACAAAAGTGTTTCTTCCTCTTAAGAAAGCTGAGACTGAATGTCAAAATGGAAAGCTCTGATATCCGATGACTATATATTTTTGGCGCATAATTTTAATGTATGCACATTGATTGGGGATTATCCAATATTTTTGGCAGGGTCTAGTTATTAGTTATTTAAGAGATGACATATGATAAACAGTTTTTAACTGATCCATTGTTTGACATGCCTTCTATGAATTGCAATCACAGTAATTTTTGGTTGATGATGTAGGGATCAGTTTCTGTAAGCATGTCTCTTTTTCAGTCGCGGTTATGCTTTGTTTGTTCACATTTGACCTCTGGTCAGAAGGAGGGGGCTGAACAGAAGCGTAACTCAGACGTGTATGAAATAATACGACGTACTCGTTTCTCGTCAACTGTCTTTGATGCTGATCAACCACAAACAATACCATCACATGAGTAAGCACTATATGAGCGTTATAAGTTTTTTACTCTGTTCTCCTAATTACTTGAGATTTTTTTTTGGGATAATTAGTATCTTAAAATGGTGTTTAATGTTAGGTGTATCGAAAACTATACTCAATTTGGTGATTTTACATGGGAAGTTTCTCTTTCATTGTTTCTTTCTTTTCCTTAAATATGAAATCTGATTGGGTTTTTTGATAATCAGTCAAATATTCTGGTTTGGGGATTTAAATTATCGCCTCAACATGTTGGACGAAGATGTGAGGAAGCTCGTCGCTCTGAAACGATGGGATGAACTTATAAAGAATGATCAGGTGAGACAGTAAGTTCTAATTTTGAACAATCACATCCTCTAGTCCAATCTGTTTACCTTTCCTCTTATTCTCATGAAAGTTTCTTCCCTGGAGCTCATGTTAACTACTATCCAGGGAAATCTGTCTTGTAATCTGAATGACAAACACCATTTTGAAAAATTTTGGATTCCCTTGTGACTTTAGTTTTGTGGTCTGTATTTGACACAATTTAGAGTTAAAAGTGTCATTCTGCTAGTAGGGAAGAGAGCCTTGAAAACTTAACCAGAAAGGAAATGCTACAAATTTCGAGGCATTATTGTCATCTAAAAGATCCCTAAGAAAGAATTTTGAAAAAAAAAAAAAAAAGCGCCTTCGTGTAGGATACATTCTTTAACTGTCTGATCATATTAAAATCATATCAAATTAAAAAAAGTATGATAGTTTAATGAAATTTGATGAAAATTTGACGATTAACAACTGCATCTAACTGGTGGATTTTATGGGCAATACCCTATTGAATAGCTCTCTTTTCTCCTTTACCCTTTCTTTTAATGAGACATTGAAAACTAAGGTCAATTGAGCGTTGATTGGATTGTTATCAAGATTAGATTTTTGTTTTCCTGAGGTTGTCATAGACATGCTAATATTAGGATATTCTCCATTATGCATTAAACTCTCCCCCTGAAAGATGCCATCTTTAGAAGGAAAAGCAAGAGGAAAAGATAAAAAGGAACAACGTAATATTCTTTCTTGTCAAGGTGGAATTTATGCTTAATGGGTTCACCTAACGTGCCATGGCAGCTAAGCAAGGAACTCCGCAGTGGGCGTGTATTTGAGGGATGGAAAGAGGGGCTCATTGACTTTCCACCCACCTACAAGTATGAAGTCAACTCTGATAGATACGTTGGCGAGAACCCAAAAGAAGGAGACAAGAAGAGATCTCCAGCCTGGTGAGTACAACTTTCCGATACTCGCAATATAGTGTTTTGGGAAGAAACTTACTGGCCTGTTTGTTTTATAGGTTCAAGTTATAGATTGAGCCATTGTGCAATAGTATTGACCATACATTTCTGACATTATTTCCTTAATTGGAGCCAAAATTTGAAGTTACTGGTCTTTTAATATGATTGGTCTGGTTAAACCCTTTTCTTTATTGTCAAAATTTTCCCTCTCTCTAGATTTCAAGGATCGAAGGTAGCTTTATATTTCTATTATTGCTTCACTTTACTTGTCTTGGGATCAGAATTACAAGGATTTTTGACCTTGCATCGTTGGATTCTTGTTATGCAATTATAGGTGTGACAGGATACTATGGCTTGGAAAAGGTATTAAACAACTTTCCTACAGACGGACGGAATTGATGCTTTCGGATCATCGGCCAGTCAGTTCAGACTTTGTGGTTGAAGTTGAAGTCCTAGATCATAGGAAGCTACAAAGGGCTCTCAATTTCAATAGTGCAGTCGTACATCCTGAAATTTTCCCGGATGAAGACATGAACTTTGACTATTAGCAGAGACAAGGTAAATCCTTCAGATCTCTCTCTCTCTGTGTTTTTTTTTCTTTTTCTTTTCTTTTTATTTTTGTGGCTATTGAAATCACATTCTAGTGAGAGGTTAAAAGAAAAGGCTTCCACTTAGGCGATCCAGTCATTGCTCTGATTATGTAGTTCAAGTTGTCCACAATATAGGATTATTCACACCGTACATGTCTTTGAGAAAACAAATGCGTGATTTTACTACGAATTTGTAAAACTTTCTCATCGATTGACCAAAATAGTCGCATGGGATAATTTACTTTGTCGTGTAACATTATCCGAACGCAACCCGAATGCAACGGAACAACACTACCTTCTTTTGCTGCTTTATATTTTTCTTCCAAAACCATGCAAAATGGTCACGTTCAAGTGATTGAATTAGAATGAGATAATTATTATTTATGCCTGTTATTTTGTAACTCGAATACGAAGCTTGCCCTTCTTGTAACGCGGGTTTAGTTCTGAAGCAGGTTCGCCGGGAATTATTTACGCTTGACAAAAGTTGGAGTGGCATGTTTTTTTTGGCCAAATGCATTTCAAGATGCTGCACCATCGGGTCCCATGACCAGAAGACCAGCAATATCTGAACCTGACTGTTTGAGTTACGCTACTAAAGTACGAGATTAATTTTTTTTTTTTTCAAAGAGAATAAGGTTGGAATGTATATAGCAATCCAAAAGATCTGTTTAAAATAGAGAGACATGACAAACAGTTGTGTTTCTTAATTGGGTTCCTATGTAATGACATGAACGTGTATCTTTTCTCTCTCTCTCTCTCTCTCTATTTTTTGGGTTGTATTTGTTTGGTGGGATACTAATTTGGCGATGGGTTATGGTTCTTTTTTTTTTCCTCAAACAGACAGCATAAAAACAAATAAAATAACACATTAGTTTTTAAGTACTCCGGCAAATGAATTTTGGTTTGCAAAAGAGAGACGTAGAGAGATGACGATAACGTTTAACTCTGGGTGCAAGTGTTAGTCACCTGCACATCCCCAAAACAAAGTCTCCAAACAGATTTGAAGACGATCTCTTTGTAAAATTATTACAAGACCTTTTCGTTTTGCCCTATGTGCTGTTGCTTGAAAAGTTGGCTGGTATTATATCCTCCGCGGCTTAAGATTTTAAAAAGTGGCTCCAAGTACTTAGCAAAAAAAACTACATATGTATCTTTTTGGACTATATCATCATGTCAGTAAAGTATTGGTCCGTCCATGCGTGACCAATATGATTAGATAATCCCTTTGATCTCACGCTTTAGTGTAACCTGAGCCCCACCTGTCGTCTAAACTATTTGTCAACTGTGTTTTATAGACCCTTATTCCTTTTTAGGAAACTTTTACTGTGGAATTACTATTTTCTTCTTTACTTAAAGAACTGTTATTTTAGTGGTTGGATGGATTTTTTAACAGTTTGAACTGTAAATATCGATATTAAAAATTTGCCATAAAAATCAAATTATTTCAAACAAACTTGATTGTTTAAAAAAAAATAAGAGCAATAATATTTAATCTTATGAGGTTATAACTCATTACTGATAAAATAATAAGACCTAATCTAAAAGATACATTATATATTAGATTAAGAGCTAAATAGCATTAATAAACTTCATTATTGAAAAGACTGTTTCCACTACCTGTGAACGTGAGACACAGGCGCTTAATTGGGTCCACACGCAAATTATAATGGATAAATGGCCAGTCCCTTTTTCCAAAGTGGAAGTTGCACTACAATGGTGGAAGCTGGACCACAAAAATATCTCACAAAGAAATATGCAAGTCAATTCCATCTGTTGGTTGTGAGAAATGGAGGCCAATGAGGAGTTTAGGAGAGAAGTTGGCAATGGATCAGACAATTCTGTTCATGTTGTCCCAGTACTAGAGAATGTTGAAGCTCTTTCTTCAAAGAAGTTGAAGGAAATCCCACATTACTATCTCCAGCCTCATGAAGCTGAAAATGATTTGGTGGAAGTTGAGGACATGAGTAAATTTCCAATTCCAGTAATTGATATGACAAAACTGCTTGATAAACATTGTTTTGGTCACCATGATGAATTGGCAAGGCTACATTTGGCTTGAAAAGAGTGGGGCTTCTTTCAGGTATAATCCAAAAATCATATCAAATTAGTCTTGATTTACCTTTCCACCTTTTGATTAAACTTAGTTTGGATTTGTGAGATCATGTGTTGGCAATAAAGCATTTCTCTGAAGGCAAAATATGATTCAAGCTTGTTAAAAACTCGACTAGCTAGTAGGACCATTGCAGAGTCAGAGCATCTATGATGCAATGCCAAATCAGTGTATCAATATCAAACCCTGACATCTAGAGTTGAAAAATCACTTTGATAATGTATTATCTTTAGTGTTAAATTTTGGATGTATTATGCAGCATGTGCTAAAATTTAACATTTAATTATTATTGATAGATGGGGAACTTCTGTGATCGTGCCCAGTCGAGAGGCATTACCTATAAAGTTTAATCTAACGGTAGAAAAGAATGATATATTGAAATGAACGGCTATAAAATAAGGTGTATTAAATCTTAACATAGTGTTGTATACACACTTTTTTTATTTATTTTTTATCTGCAATTTTCTTTTCTTTTTTTTTTTGATAAAAAATTTTATATATTAGTTCCATCCCAAAAAAATCCACCCATTACATCTGGGTTTTGAGCAAGAAACATTTGTCAGTCTGAAAACAAAAAAAAAAATTTTGGAGGTTAGACCCGTCATTTTTGCAACTATGAAGTTGCCTCCCGTTTGATTGAATTCTATTGACCTCAAATTATACTGTATGGGTAGTGTCTGTCAGCTGGACACTACCGCAAATGCTTCCTCGTAGATGTATTGATTTTTTTTAATATAATACTGTCACGTTAGATTAATTTACTATATATTAAAAGTTACAAAGCGTTTTAAATAGATCTATGTGCTGGAGAGCAAAATGTTCGAATATTTGGGTATTCTCAGTGGCCAAATGACTTTGAAGGCTATGGGCAAGCCTTTATTTTCTCTGAAGAGCCAAAGCTTGACTGGGGAGATCGGCTCTTCCTTGTTGTTCAACCTTTCTCCATAAGAAATTTGAGATTCTGGCCTACTGATCTCACTTCTTTTAGGTAAAAATCTTAATATAAATTAGCACAATTTGCAATAACTGGAATCCGGGATTTAGGTAGGGTGGTTCTTGGAAGGAGGTTTTGGGTTCGTTCCCGTCTCGTATGTGTGTGTGTGAGTATATATATATATATATATAAAATTAAGCAACTGGCGCTAGTACTAAAAAATTGTTCATTAAAACTTCTTTTTCCTTCTCACATGCATTAGATGACAGTCTAAAGAGCCAGCAAATGTCAGGCCAAAAACAACTCTATTTCAAGGTATTCTTTTAAGAACAGTGAAATTTTTAACGGCGTTGACTAAAAATTGTCATGTCTATAATTTCTGTTAGTGTATCTACAAAATAGAACATTACATATATAGTTTTCGTAGACTAAAAATTTGCATTGAGTTCCTCATGGTCAAAATTGCTAGTACGGTGATTTTTTCTTTTTTTAATTTGCTACGACAGTAATAAACTAACGTGGAATGGATAACTTAAACCGGTTTTAAAGTGATGTGAAAAGGGTTCCTTGTAATACTGACTTATTATTATTATTATTGTTATTATTATTTTATCTGCTAATCTTCAGAGAAAACTTGGATAAATACTCACTGGAAATGCAGAAACTTAAGGTGCGTTTGGTTCGTGGTTTGAATCAAGGTTCGAATCATTTTACTATAGTATTTTCTCTCATAAAAATTTAAATCTTTATTTAAATTTTTTATTCAAATCTATAAAAGGGCTCTTGGGGTCTGCTTATTGAAGTTCATGTCAAGGAACCTGGGGCTGGATCCAGATACATTTACCAGTATGTTTGAGGAAGGACACCAAGAAGTGAGACTAAATCTTTATCCACCTTGTTGGCAAGCTAACAAGGCAATGGGCCTGAGTCCACATTCTGACGTGAACGGGCTGTCACTAGAAGTCCAAGTAAATGATGTCCAACGTTTGCAAATCAAGAAAAAGGGTCAATGGGTGCGGGTAAATCCCATCCCTCCTGCTTTCATTGTCAACATAGGTGATCTCATTGAGGTAAGCTCCCATGATCAATTATGCCTTATTGTTAAGTAAGAAAAATGTCAATAGCAAGATTAATAGTGATCAACATGACCGCATGTTTCGTAACCAATCAAGCTTAGAGAGATCAAAATGAGCCAAGTTTAGTGAGCTGACATGAGTACGATACAATAAAAAATTAGGCACGACACGATATGAAACAATTATTAAATGAGCTTAGCCCTTATTAAATGGGTTAAGCTTAATGCAACTTTTGAACACGAAGCACCATAAAGGCATGATATGCTAAGAGCACGACACGGGCATGATAATGGCATGATATCATTGCTCTTTTATTATGTAAGAACTATAATATACTATTTTTTTCTAAACGAGTTTTTATCTCATTTGGTTCTTTCTATATTTTAATTCATTATAAGTTAAAATGTTAATTGTGTGTGATACTTATGTTTCTTGTTTACCTATAATTTTTTTATTGGGCATAATTAAAGGCTGGTATGTTAAGGGCACGACATGAATATAAACAAGCCAGGGGCCAAGTTTGATGCCATTAAAAAAAAAAAAGAGCATGGCCTAACATCACACGATAAATAAAAAGGCCGACATTAGGGTTCAATTTAAATGAGTTGGCCTATACGTTTGACATCTCTGATCAAAATCTACCATACATACTAAGTTATATACATAAAAATATGTTACCAGTTAATAGTGATATGTATAATTATTCTATAAGATAACCATGAACCTAGTTGACATCATAGTAGAATTGACGTAGGTTTGGAAACGTAGTTTAAGCCAAGAATTTGAATCAAAGTTAATTTAAAATTTAAATTTTATGAAAAAAAACATTGTAATAGAGTTTATTTGAACTGTGATTTTGTAGTTTGAAGTCCGTCACAAAACAGCCTGATAAAATATATACGACTAAGCTCAATCGTATTGCTGAAATTCAGCGGAACTATTGATTAGCTTCTAAAAATGCAGATTATGAACAACGGAGAATACAAAAAGCATAGAGCACAGAGTAGTCGTGAATTTGGAAAAGCAACGTCTTTCAATCGGTGCATTTGTCAGTCCAGATTTCAAAACCATTATAAATCCTGTACTGGATCTTGTAAAAGAAAACAGGCCAAACTAGAAAAGTATTAGATCTGAGGATTATTTGCGGAAACTTCACTGGAACAAGATAAATAGTAAAAGCCTGATCGATCAATTGGAGCTGGAGGAGTGACTCAAAATGACAAGGATATATTACAACTCGTTTGGTTATGGAGTTCATTGCAATAATGCACTTGCAATTCCCACAATGGATTCCCCTCTTCTCTCCTTTTAACTATGTACCTTTGGGACATCATATTTGTATCACTGCGAGAACTTTATGGGTTTGTATGAGTATGGGTGGAGCCACCATTGGCCTAGGGGGACGGCTGCATGCCCCCACGTAAGGGACTCCTTTTGACTTCTAGTGCTAAAATATTATTTTCATTCTATTTTTCTTCAGATTTGCCCCTTAAAAATTTTTTTATTGAATTTTTTACATGTGGTTTTTTTAAAAAAGTTCCTATTATTCTCCTATTTTAGATTTAGGTTAATTTACGTCTTTTGAGAATTTTTTCTGGCTCCGCCACCATCGAGTAAACTTTAATAATTTTCTAGCATATAATGGCTTTTGGAGCCCTCAATAATGTCTATGGAACGCGAAACAAGCCGAAATTCAACATGCAAAATCCACTCCACTTAAAATCATTAGGTATAGGAAACAAGAGCTTTGAGGGGCAAATAACCTGAAAATAACGACGTATATCAAATGTTGACAAAAGCATTCCCTTTGTTAGGATTTAAGATAAATAACACACGTCAACGCCCTTTCAATCTTCCTAAAGCAACAAGTGAAATACTTAACTTTGAGAAAGAAACACCTTATATCTTATAATATTAGTAAAGGCGCTTAGCGTATCTATATTAAAGGGCCTTTTTTTCCTCGCCAGTGTTTTCTTTGACTTTTAAGATTTACAAATAACATAAAAAGAGTTTTTCTCGCTTGTTTAGTATTTCTCTGGCTTCGCCGTTCATGTCTTGCTGGCGTGGAAGCCACTGCAACTAAAAGAAAATAAATGAAGGAAGAATGCATTAGCATTAGAAAGAAAATAAAGGCATTCTGGGTTGACTACAAGGCTACCACTACAATAGAATTCATGAGCGATAGCAAAGCCAAGCCGGATAGGCTTTTGTAGGTCGAAGGCCCCAAAACTAGCTATCGTATAGCAAACAACTAACGCAAGCCTACTTAACCAATCTCATAAGCAAACGCCTGTTGGCATTGCAACTAATAGGGGAAAAAAAAAAAAAACCTAGTAACAGACTAGACTAGTAGTTGAGTGCTCGTGTTGTTCGTATCTTAACTAGGTCCAAACTTCCCAAGCTCTATGCCGTTGGGGAACTCTGCAATGGTCTTACCGCGGCCTTGATTTACTATATTTGAGAAGTGGAATCATCAGCAAGGTTAAGTTATGATTAAGAGCTGTGGGTTCTTTAGAGCCAAAGATCCCTCAACACCCACGGTCCTCAAATCAGAACCCAAGCATACCAATAGTTTTGAGTAAAGAACGGTGATCATAACCTCCCCATCTAGGCCAAATCCTTGAGGACACCGTGGTAATTCACCATACACGTTCGTCACGTCCTATCAAAATCCCTATCCAAGTCAACAAATCTCTGTCCCAATCATCCATACGGTATTCACGAGACCCAAAAATCCGTTAAACAAAATCAAAAGCGTGATTTGCTCAAGCCCCAAAACAAACAAGTATTTATTTATGGTATTAAAGCTAACAATGACAATTTATTATAAACCGAACCGCCCTCCTAAGCAATTATTGTACGTTAGAGAATGTCTGACCGAATCACTTCTTTGCCTATTTAAGTACAATTATTGTGATTCTCTCACATGTATGTATGTCATATCTTATCTTGAACAGTAGAATGATATCATCCTCTCGGTAATAATATGACAATATTGATCACGTCGATATAGAACTAAGCATTCACAGCAAAATTAGATAAAAGGCAACTAAAGGAAGCCTGTAAACATCCATATCAAAATGAATAAAAACAAAAGGCATGGCAAATATCATTCGAACAATAAGAATTACAAGTCAAACAAAAGCTCTTTTAATAAAAGAAAAATAATAATGGCTGCGCATGCAATGGCATGGGTTCTGAAGATGAACTCGAACTCCAGCTCGAGGATCACCAAAAAGCAAAGTAAAGTCCCAATGAGATTCCCCAGCTCGACATGCACCAATCACAATCACACCGTCGTCTGATTCGTCCCGTTCCCCGGGTTTGCATGCCGCTCCTGCTCACCTGCCATCAAATTGAGTCAAATACATGCAAAAATTAATAAAAATCACAGAGAAAACTTATCTTACCAATCATAGGCTCGACACCCTGTGGAAACATTGAAGACTGAGTCTACTCCTAAGATGGATCGATTTCATCAATAACAACCGAGTTGGTCGACACACCTGCAGCCGATAAATTAGACGCTTATTCTGCAATATCGACACAACAACCCATGCAG